>JAEBDU010000006.1:691044-721384 GCA_016802625.1 Heliconius numata
CCGTGTTTAACACAACGCGTCTCTCTCATTGATACTGAAATAATATTAATAACAAGCGTTATGTAAAATAGACTTGAGTTATTTTTTTCCGGCTTCACGCTGTATCCCGCTTGTAGCAGGGTAGGCAGAGGGAGTCTAGTGTTAAGGCACTCCGCTCCCCATTTTCCGTCTAATTCTGGAGGAATTCCGTGTTCAGTTGCTTTGCTCACCTTCCACACTCCTACGCTAGCTAGCGAGCGAAGAAATGAAAATTTTAAATATTTCATTTCCTCGAGTGGGATTCGAACTCACAATCTATCGCGCTTGCAGTTTCACGCTTGTAGCCCTGCGCCATGACTGGCCTAACATATTTACATATTTACAATATATCTTTTTAAAGGTTTCTATATTTTTTATTGTCTAAAAAGTTATTTATGTGATATTTAATAATCTATACAGGAGTAATTAACTCGACTTTCTGTAAACGGGATTTTTATAAGTTCGATCCCTACTCGGGGGGATAGACCCCTTAGCCTGTTATTAACATATTTTACCTCCATGACAACAATCAATCCCTTGTTTCTTCTGAGTAGGACAAAGCCCTTGTCTCTCTGCAAGATGACCCTTAGGGCAGTCAACTGCTACCGTACAAATACCACCTGCTTCTACGCACGGGGTTTCTTGTATTATGGAATCGATGATTCTGACTGAAATGATTAAAATATATAATTTAGATAACGTTATGATACAGGCCTTCTATTTGTAGTTTTTTCAAAGTTGAAATATATAAATAAATATTGTGGACTTGGTGAGGAAATCATCCCATTAATTGAAAGATGATATTAAAATTATTTTACATTCCGCTCTAGAGGCCGGCATCGAGTTCCACCACACACACGTAATGTAACCAAAATTGGGCAAACAATGGGGTGCGGAGTGTCCTAACACTAGATTCAATTTGCCTAATCTGCGATATGTATATAGTATACTATTTCTTTGATAATATGCTTCATTAGAAAAACCTCAAGATTACCTTTATAATCAGTTGCGAATCCAATGAGAGCAAATAAACATATAAACCTCCAATCTATTAAATGTATCGCAATAGTCCAATGCGAATTCTAATAAATATTCACTCCATATTCAACTTGGCTCTTATTACAAGGGAATAAAGTTTAAATTGATATTGCGTATTTTTCTCAGCTACTAATATAAGGAGCGATGACTCGAGCAGACAAAGACGATTGAATAATGATCGCTTTCCTTATTAATAGGATAGATAAAACATATCTTCATAGATGTATGCTATTGTTGTATTGTTTATGTGTGTATGTACGTGAACGCGGTGTGTTTATTAGTTTGTTGATATCTACTAAACTAAACGCATAAATATCAAAAACGAGTTATGAGTGCGACGGTAGTTGCTTCGGTTCCTATTCTGGGGAATGATATATTTAATTTTTTAATGTCCTCGCTCTGGTAACAAGGTAAAGCGTGGCGTTGAGTTCTACCACTCAACACACAATGCCTCAAGAATTCGGCGTAAAGTGGAGTGTCTTAATAGGAAACGAAATGTATTAACACTAGGTTCCCAGGTTTCTTCTTCCTACCCTGATATGTGAAGATATATCGTGATAAATCATGGTTCTGCAGATTAGCCCGGACAAACAGACAAACAAAAATTTTAGAATAATTTCTTTGTGTTTTATGTTATGTTAATTAACTACATGCCTTAAAAAATTACAGTTTGAAATCACAAACAGATATTCATTGAGCTATACGACTTTCTACTGAAAATTTATAATGCAATCCAAGAGGTCGTAGAATACTTGGAACAGTTTCTTTATCAGAGCTTGTTTTGTATTGTCTAGTATTATTCCTTTGTACGGATATTTTAAAGAATCTTTTATGATATTTCATATTAATTATGATGTATGAATTAGTATCATTAAATAGTTATAATGATCTATACTCGTACATAAAAATAATATGAATGTTTTGAGGCTCCGTTTCCCACTTTCCTCCGTATTCTAGAGGCATGGAGCGGTGAGTGGCGGAATTCAACACCACTTTTTGCCTAAATACGAGAACCAAGAAATGAAAATATAAATGATTTCCTTTTTGGAGTGGGATATGAACCCACAACCTCGCGTTTACAGTTACACTCTTGTCCCCTGCGCCACGACTGGCCTCTGTAGTATTATATCCAGATAAATATTAACAATATTAAAGTTGAATAAAAAAGTAAAATTGGCGAGATAATGAAAACACCTTCAGGGTACAAGTACAGACTAACATTTGTAATTTTGATATGATTATTATGAGTTTTTGTGAATTTCTGTACAATAATTTTTGATATTACCTATGTAGTATAGGAAATAATACAAAAAATATAATAACTAAGAAAAATAATACAAAAAAACGTAAAGCTGATTCACGCTCTTTCCCACAATCTAGTTGTCAAGATACAACAGCAACGACACGACAAGACGAGACATATCGCTAAGCGTGTTGAGTGGCGGAACTTAACGCCGTGCTTTGTAAATGATCCCCTGAGTGGAGATAGAACCCACAAACCTTTCGCCTTTACAATCAGACATAGTCCCACTGCGCCATACTTACAATAATTATAGTTTAAGTTACCGTGAAATAGATGTCATGGTTTTTACTGAACGATAAATATTGATTATGTTATTATTATTCATCATGTAAATATTAATTGCCATAAAATATTAATTGCCTTTCTTGGTGTTTCGAATTTATACGAGTATACTGTTACTAAATATTTGAAAAATACAAAGTTTTTTAATTTAATTCTCGCTGTAACCAGCACATAGCAGGATAGGCAGAGGGAACCTGGAAACGTTGTGCACTTCCCTTCTCCACTTTCTGTCGAATTATTGAGGCATGGCGTGTTGAGTGGCGAAACACAACGCCGCGTTTTGTCTTGTTATCAGAATAAGGATATAAAAATATTAATTTTTTTTTTTTCATTTCATTGAATTGGAAATTACTCATTCTCCCAAATGGAAATCGAACTCTCAAACCAATCGTAGAGACGCTATTTGGTACCACGGCCAATTAAGGATTTCCCGAAACCACTAAGGAAACAAAAACTAAAGTATTTTTTTACATTATAAAGGCTATGCTAATAAAGACTGAGAACCCGTTTCTAGTATTTCACCAAGAAACTGATTTTGAGTTATTTAATTTTCCACTTTTGTCGTAATTAAAGAACCATTATAAAATAATCTACAATCGATTATAACAAGTTTAGTAACAAGTGCGGTATAATAGAACTCCGTATCGTTAGTTATTTGACATTAAAATAAGAAAAATATATTATTATTTTATTTTAGCATGGCAGGCAGGGAGAACCTGGTGTAAATAACGGTATTATTTGCTTTGATTCGAGACATTGACAGATGAGTGGCGGAATTCCACGCTGCGTTTACCTTATTGCCAAAACGAGGAAATTAAATTTATTCATAGCTCTGAGTAAGAATCGAACCCAAGACAGTCAACTCTACACCGGCAAGACAGCATTAACATAGCTACTTTGCTATACTAAAGTAAATAATAAAAAAATTAAGAAAAACTCACAGTCTTCTTCATTTCCACAAACAAAATGCAATATAACACAAGTAATAACAAACAACTTCATAGTAGCGTCTGCGCTTGCGCCGGTCTCAATACAGAATGACGACTTAAACGATTTAGGTAATATGATTTTTTATTGTTTCTATATACAATGTATAGAGATGTTTTTTTTATTTACTTTTTTCTTACATTAATGAAATTTGGTAAAACGCCATTATGGTACAGCATTTGAGTGCGATGGTTGTGGGTTCAATTCCGACTTGGGGAAATTGACTATTTACGTTTCCTCTCTCTGGTAATAAGACAAACTTATTACCAGAGATGATGAGAACGGCGTTGATAACGCCATTCAAAAAGTAATGTCTTTAATCTACCCTGCTTACTGCGGGTATTCGATCCGCACTCGAGAGAGTGTCCATACTTCAACAAAACAAGAATTGTGAGTAGAGGAACTGAACGCCGCGTTACATCTAACCAGAACAAGTGAAAAAAAAATCTTCAGTGGAACTCGAAACCACAACCATCAGTTTTACAGTCGCATACAGACCCACCATGCCACAACGGCCTCGAAGACTAATTGACTTTATTGGTTTGTCGAAGTCGAATATAGAAGTCTCTAGTTACTCTTCATAAATATAGGTTCGAATTTCATTGGCATAATTGAAAGGTGAATTTGTCACTTCGAATTGAAATGACCTTGGCATTCATATAAATGCAGTTTTACATAACATTGCACAATATCTATACAATAATCACAAAATAGTTAACAAAAACTAAGGCGCGGCGTTGAGTTTCATCACTCAATAAGGCTCGAACATTAGATAGTAGGGAGTGGAATATTTTAACACTAAAGTCCTTCTGCCTCCAAAAAAAACTACCGTGGGAAACGGTATTAAGCTACAATGTGATGAAAGTGAATATTTGGACAAGGCAAGAATTGGATACAATTTGCTAATGGTACTCAACGTCTTGTTTCCAGCCGTGTAAATATAATAATTCCATTCTAGGGATCCATCTCTTTGGCTAAGCGAAGTCTCAAGCTAAGAGAAAACTAAAAAACACACTTAAAAGTAACTGCGATGGGTATCGAGGTCCGAAGGGCTCTTTCTTTGATACCTAAAAATTAAATGTATTGTTTTACACATCACATGCTCGTCCACATATAACAATGTAAATATGTCAGTCCCTTCATTTTGAGAAAATTATTGTTCTTAAATTACTCTTTTAAGGTTAAATAAATTATTTTAAAGGGCATGTTTTGATATTTTCCTCATTGAATATTGTTTGTTGTTCATACATGGCTGTTTATTTTTAAACTTGACATACATTTTAGCGACACAATTTTAGTTTTGTTATGTAATATTGCACTGATGACACAATTTTTACTGATTCGTTCTCATTTTATTTCTGGTAAAATTAAGTACGGCCTTAATTTATTCTATAGCAGAGTAGCCAGAAAGAACGGCGCTCCAAATGCTAAAGTATCTACATACCTCTTTCACGTCGTGCACTTTCTCTACTTCTTTATATATGACCTTCTAGGGAATGACTTTTTCAACTGAGATCTTCCTCCGCCTCCCATAACACTTACTCTTACTTCTTAAACAATTAGATAACAATCAGATTTTCACTTATAACTGCATTGTTCCTTTAATACTTTTACGGAACTCATCGCCGCTCATTGCGTCTTTCCAGAGTAAGAAAATAA
Organism: Heliconius numata; assembly: GCA_016802625.1. NCBI lineage: Eukaryota > Metazoa > Arthropoda > Insecta > Lepidoptera > Nymphalidae > Heliconius > Heliconius numata. Next base: position 696,332 of record JAEBDU010000006.1, read on the forward strand.
AAATATGAAATATTTCATTTTCTCGCATACTTGCCCGCACAATGAGTAGCCTCAGTTTTTCATATAAGTTCTCAATACATATTATATACATACATATAATACAAGGACAAACAAACAAACAAATGTATAGTCTATTTCTTATTATTAAACCAAGTCATCGTTATAGCCTGTACTAGATAAAATACACTAAAATATATTGACCACCTTAGCGAAGTCTATAGAATATCCATATAAAATTACCGAATGAAATATCCGTCATCAAACCGAGGGCACCTGGGATGCCGTCGTAATTACTGTACAGTCGTCCACACAAGTATATACTTACCTTTATTTATATACTTCACTTTTAGTACAACAGGCAGTGGGTAACGAAAGTGTCTTAATGGAAAATGGAATGTCTCAACCACTAGGTTCCCTAGTTCCTCCTACCTACCCTGCTATGTGCGGGATACACTGTGACTGTTTCTTCAGAGTGTCGATCGAATCCACTACCATTGCGTTCAGAGAAGCTATCCCACTGAGCACCGACGGCCTCTACCAAGTAGAATATTCTATAAGTACTTATATACTTTGGTCGCCGCATGTATTTAATCCTTTATTGTGATGGATACTGTCTCCAGAATCACCTGAACATTATGATTAATGATTTGTTTTGTTAGATGAGAGTGAGACAGTTGTTTGTATAGGCGACGGTCAGATAAGAATATATTATACATATAGATAGGCCGTGGTGGCGTAGTGCTTATTGTAAACGCGACGGTCCTGAATTCGATTCCTACACCGGGGAATAAATTATTAGAAAGAAGGACCGTTTAGGAAGTAATGAAATTTCTTAACATTACGTTTACTCTGCCTACGCTGCCATATACGGGGTACTGGGTGAAGCTACAAAAAAAAACCATTCTTACATTTCAAAGGGGTTTCTTTTATTTTGAAATCGGTTAAAAAGGCGAAAGACAAATATAATATAAAATACGATATCGATTATCGAAAATGTTCTACCAGTATATATTGGAGTGAATTAAAATGACTCACTCATTATTATCTACGACGAGGGTAGAACCAGATGGCAATCCCGACAATTACTTTAACGTTTTAGAATTGGTAGTATTGCTTTCCAGTAAAGTGAAATGCAAAACTAAAGGCAAAATTAAATTGGTTCGTTATCTTTACGAAGATATTTTTAACCAACGTAGAGTTTTGTTTCTTTATAGGTATGTTTCTTTTTATTTATATTTTATTTTCATCTTCACGCTCTATCCCGTAAGGTACAAGGTAGGCAGAGGAACGCTTGCCTCGACACTAGAGCGAAGAAATGAAAATAATAAATATTTAATTTCATTGAGTGGAAATCGAACCCACGACCTGTCGCGTTTATAAACACACGCTTGTACTCCACGCCACGACTGGCCTCAAAATATTATATAAATATTTGTATTTATTATACGAATTGAATTTTAGTTCAGAATTTTCTAGGTAACCTACTATTGGTATTAATTAAAAGTTATTATTTTACCTTTTTTGATTGTTTACCTTACAATAATATTGGCCATCCATTGTGGTTATCGTGGCCGAGTTGTGTTAATGAATTATTTCTATTTCCCTGATCTTTGATGAGATAGAACACAGCGTTAAGTTTCGCCACTAAATTAATTTATGACACTCCATTCCTGATGCACCGACCAATTTCGAGAAATCACCGGATGGTATCGGATCTTAACGCCGCGTTTTATCTTTTTACTAGAATAAGAAAACGAAAATAACTTATTCCTTCTAGTTCCCACTAGATTGAACGCAAAACTATCGTTCTACCATCAAATGCAGTTCACATAAAAATATTATGAATATTAAAATTCCTTTAAATGTAAGTTGAAACTCTAGCAATAATTCTATGACTGTAGTTCCACGATCGCTTCACAGTAAGAATTCATAATAAAGTAAAGATTTACTTATAGATTTTCTCTTTCATTTGCTACTTCATTTATAATTTAAATATTACTAGAGTATTGGTAATGTACAATGATGCTGGTTTGCATACATTACTTTAGCTTCTAGTTGTACTACATAGTAAAGTAGGCAGACGAAACCTGGAAACTTAATGTTAAAACACTCCGTTAGTCATTTAGACTTTTCCGTTCCCGATTTTCCACCGAATATTCCGCAAATGCCGCACTTTGTCTACTAGAGTGGGGTTTCTCTGTTTTTTAATCTGAGTCTTCTGGAACAAGTTTCCAGCAGAAGTGGAAATCGAACTTAAAGTAGACTTACTAACAATGGCATCAGATTAAATTAATAGTCTTCCATAGAAATAAATAGTAACAACTATAATTATGAAGTTTTCAAGTTTATTACACTTTAAACCCTCCCTTCAAGTTTGACACACTCGCCCTATATAACTTAAATTTTGTTTACTCACGTAATGGAGTGGGTTACATTGTTAGTGAACTAACACTAAAATTATAATGCACTAGAATCATAGTTGCTAATTATGGATTCTAAAATACGAGTATTAATTTTAATTGTAGGAGTGATGAAATATTTTCATTTACTAGCTCTGGTAACAAGACCCAATACGTTTGAAGCTGTTTAAGCTATATAAGCTTTTTTGAAAATATATGTATGTACTTATTTCCATGTATTTCTTACCTTTTGAAGCTGAATAGAACCTAATTAAGGCAATCTTTTAATTTTCTGCTTATTTTAGCAATAATAATATAGGAAATTGGCAGCGTTTCAGCCTTCGTGTAATTAGAGAATCGACTAACTAAATGCAACGTTAAGCTCCGTAATTCAGTAGGCATTGTCTCGTCGTGCGGAAGTGAGTGTTTTGACATTAGGGTCCTTCCTTCACGTGCTATATGCGGGATTGATCGTGAAGATGATAAAAATATATACATAAGTATATCAGTTACATGTAATACAAAATATTATAATATTATTAAATAATTTGAAATCAATTTAGTAATACCCACGCTCGTTTCGTATATATTTAACAATTCCTTTGTCTTGTTCTTGGTAATATATAATATGGATGTGACGTCATACTACATATTAACTTATTCTATCTATTCTTGTCGTAGCTAGGGGCGAACGGTCTTACTAGAATTTAGTTGGAATATTAATATGTATATACAATATTTAAGAAGTAATTATGGAGAAACTTATTGATAAGCGTTAGTGCGATGAGGAAATATTTTTTTAAACCTTTAAAGGACTACCTAGGCAGCAGGACCCTAGTGTTGAAACATTCCGCTCCCGCATGTAGCAGAGTAGTCGCAGGCAGGGCACCTAAAGCACTACTTTTTCCATGCACTGCTCAATTTTGAAAATAGTCGAAATTAGTGAAATCCCCCAAGTGATAATCGAACCTGCCTTATCATGCTACAATTGTCGCGTTTACATCAACTACGGTCTTACATACAGAAATTCCATTAGATTTCAAACAAAATTCAATATACCTTATAAGAATCACCTGATCCACTCTCAAAGATAGCGCTCACAAAGGATTGAAATACTTACGATCCTTACAAAAGAATCAGAAAAATAATTCCACCTTGATGGAAGTCGACGCGTCCGATAGAAACGTTTGCTTTTTTTACCTTTTCCCCTACTACATGTGTTACTTGCTTATATATTTTTTAGATTTTCGTTCTCGGTATAAATTTGTATGTGAATTCAATGCTTCTTAATTCTTCTCGTATAAATTAGTGTGTGAAATCAATGCTTCAATGCTTTTTATATTTTTTTAAAGTGAACCCAGACCAGAACCTAGTGTTAAGATTCTGTTCCCCACTTACCGCTCTTTTTTTAGAAATATCGCTTCGTGTGTGTTTAGCGTAAGTGAAACATAACGCCGCACTTGTCGTGTTACCAGAGCAAGGAAATGATAATAATTAGTTCCCTCTAGGGGGGTCGTATTTACATTCAGACGATATGCCGCTGTGCTACGGTTTGTATAGACAATGCTATGCATTGAGGTCTTCTTTCCATCAGAAGTCAATAACTTCATGTATAGTACATGAAGTTATTGACCTGATTGAGTTACCTTTTGACATAAAATTACAGAAATTATTATTTCAATGGAAATAAATTGCGACAGTATAATTAATTGATTTAAAAATGAAAGCGTTCGCAATCGAGTATCGAACAAAGTAAATAATGGTAGGTTATATATCAAAGGTTGCTTCCTTGTCGGCGTTTGTTTGTTGTAAATACAAAAGATACAATTAATATAATTGTTATGTATAATAAAAGACTGAAATTGTTGTCCTCTGGTAGCAAGACATAGAACGGCGTTAAGTTTCTTCGTTCAATATTCAATATTTAGAAAAAAATAGGTGGAATGTGAGAAAAACTTAAAAAAAAGTATCATATAATATTTTTTTTATTAAATCATGTTTGTTCTTTTGTTATTTCTTACTTAATAATAATTGCCACCTATGATGCAATTTTACTACAAAAATTAGAGAATGCAGAAAAAATAGAGAGAGATTTATAAAAAAGCTAAATCGTACGTAATGTGAACTTAAAACATTTTAAACCTTAAGCAATAAAAAACTATTTCACGAGTGAAAATTTCCACCATGTATGTTGAGATTAGGAAATTCGAATTTTCTACGAAAATACCGATTGCAGATAAATGAATTGATTTTCCCAACTGACCAGAACGTAAAGGCTTCTGTAAACTTAAAAGGATATAAATATACGCATATTTTTTTTTTAGTTTCGGTGAATCGATATGTTCTCTCCTTCTTTCTGTCAAATTTTTAAAACATTGTGGGTTGTCTATTTATACGGTGCGCGATTCAGCGTGAAGCTAGAAAAAAAGAGTATTTGTCAATACCTTACTGTACGGAAATTGTATCGTAGTTGTAAACATGCAAACTGATATGATGCCTTTAATATGCACGTCTTGTGAGAACTTTTCAACTCCACGATGTGACACTTATTATCATAATAATAATAATCAGCTTCACGCTGTATCCTGCACACAGCAGGGTAGGCACACGGAACCTAGTGTTAAGACACTCCGTTTCCAATTTTCCGCCGAATTTTGAAGGTATTGCGTGTTGAGTGGCGGAACTTAACGCCACGCTTTTGCCTCGACTTATTATCGTGTCACAATAAATTTTGCGATTAGGGACACTCGTGTCACTTGATGTATACACTGAGTGTCGTCATACGTCCCACGTTAGTGTCGTAGTCTATTCTTACCTTTAGTCATTTCAATTTGACCACCCAAGCACAACCGCAAGCTAAACCTAGTTTTCTCATAAAACTCCCAGGCTAGTTTGCGGCGCGCCTAAGCCAACCCTTCTCATTAAAGCGCGCCGGACGCCTGACCGCAGCCTGTAATAGTTTCACTTGCATCTGGCTTTCTTTACTCTGTCTGTCCACAAGTGTTCAAACTATAATTTGTATGAGAAGTTTTGAAAAATATGATTATAATTCTACATAAGAAAAGCGTGAAGTTGTTTTTTTTATAACAGAACCAAAGCTAAATTTATAGTAAAACGTGAGGACCGTATTATTGAATTGGGTCAGTAAAGTCACCCCAAATTACTTAACGACAGAACCCTTCAACTGTCATTAACAATCTGAAAAAGTTCGTCCTAAATCGCCTCAAATTCGAAACTCACTGTCGAAACGTTTTTTGTCAATCCTTCCAATTGATTTTCAAAGACTTTTTGCCATTACAAATGTGGAATTGGGAAATGTGTTGGTTGCTTTGAAGCCGTCATCTAGTTGTTGCTTGTTTGATAGTTATGGATTCGATTACCATTGGGTAGAATTTTCATTTAATATAAATATCTCGAATGCTCGACCGGGAAACAGGTAACGAATGCTTCAATTACGTTTCTCCATTTGTCCTTAGGTTCCACTTTACTATTACTTTACTACACTAACTTACTTTTAGCTTTTTTGTAAATTAGATAATACACGTTTTTAAATTTAGAAAGAGAAAGATAAAATTACTTTGTAAAAACCCTTTTGTTCCTTCTGATTCTGTATTTCTTAAAAAAATATAAAAATCGCTAAATATTCGACTCCTTCTCGAGGAAATGAAATATTTAATATTTTTAATTTAATTCGCTCTGATAAAGAGGAAAACCACCGTTGAGTGCCGCCACGCAACACACAATGAAATGAACCTTCAGTAATCGGCGGAAACTGAGCAACTGAAGTGTGTTAATGGTAACAAACTTAAATTAACACTGGGTTCCCGAATCACTCTTTCCGACCTCCAATGTGCAATATACAGCCTGAAGCTAAAGAAAAATATTCGAACCCAGTACCTGATGGCCTACAAGTCTAACGTAAAATATAAAAGAAAAAATGAAAATTACTAAAATATATTACAGTTCGGTACTCACAAACACTTTACACTCATTATCTTTCCGCTTCATAGAGTGCTTCAAGTGCTGCATGTATCACTTATACATTTGCTCTTCACTTGCCTATGCTGAATTTTTAAAGAAAAAATATTTTATATCGTATTTTTACAGGGCGAATAAAATATTAAATATTTCATTTTCTCGAATGGGAATCGAACTCACAATATGTTCCGTTTACAATAATAAGCGTAATAACGCTTCAAATTTAATTGCAAAATCGTAAACTAAATATTATAATATTAACGATATCGATTAAAAGAATCTAATGTCGATCAATGTGGCGATAGGTTCCGCGACCAACGTAAGAATTTCGTTCTTTGCATATTTTGGCGAAAAAAAACTCTGCGAATTGCTCAATAAATCTAAAACGTTTCCCCAAATGGGAATCGAACTATGAAACATCGTATACAAAACTCTTTTTAATGCGTCACATAAGGAAAAGCAAACATAATTATACCTTAACGAGGAAGCTTTTCCTCATTACACCTTTATTTTACTTCCAATTTTGACTTAAAAGCCACAATTCCCATTTTCAAAGTTAATTAATGAGAGCTTAAGGATGAAATTACATACACGTTATTCAAAAATGCCGTATTATAATTGTGTTACTTGGAAAAGATGTCAATACTGTGTTTTTAGGGTTCCGTACCCAAGGGGTGAAACCTTATTACTAAGACTTCGCTATTTATCTGTCTGTGCGACTATGAAAGATAGACTCTTAAAATTATCACGGGGGTATTTCTATTGCCGCTATAACAACAAAAACAGAATTAAATTAATATTTAAGGGGGCTTACATATAACACATAATGGTCCGGAGCCCTATTCTGCGTGTGTTGGACTAGCACTTCTTTGATTTAGATGTATAATTTATAAATATTACGAGGCCACTGTTTTTTAATGTAAATACGATGGTTTTGGGTTCGATATTACCATTGTATTTAAAGAGATGAACTCGCTCTGTTAACGAGGCAAAGCGCGACGCTTCGAGTAATTTAAAGCCATATTTAGATATCCAACAAAGATAAATTATATTGGATGTTATTACTTGTATTTATTTGAAATACCTATGTTGTGCAATTTGAACCTCGTCACTGTCGCAATAATTATTATAGGTTCGATTAGGGTTGGTAATGATTTTATTTAAATTGTTTTCATTTCATCATTTTGGTAAGCAGATCACATCACGAAAACGTTAGAAACAATTCAATTATTCACAACATAACTTGAAATAAATATCTCACAATAAATTATATTAATATATACAAATACAACACGTTATATGAAATACTAATTTGTCTGGTTCAGTACTACATTAGCTATGGGGATCGTTTATCTTCATCAAATCCCGTGGGGTCCCGATATCTCGGATATCCGGGGCAAGGCCACTAAAAACTTTTATCCAGATAATCCCTAACCAAACTGGGTTTTATTTAATTCATTGAACGATATAAAAGATTTGCACGTTTTAAAATGGCACAATAGAGACAGCGTCTGTTTGTAAAGGCGACGGTTGCGGGTTCCGTTCCGACTCATAGAAATGTAGTATTTTAATTTTTATGCTCTGAAAACAAGACAAAACGCAGCGTTTAGCTCGCAATGTCTCTAGAATTGGAAGTAAAGACCTGAATGGCGAGCATGCGGGTTAGAGCGTGAAGATAACAAAAAATATTTGAATGATCAGTTTTCTTCTCGCGGGGGGCTTTTGATGCTCATGAAATCCATGTAGGTACCTTCACCTGTTTACACCTATAGCTGACTTGGCTTAAACCCAATAATCTCCAAAGTTCTCAATAGATCAGTTTATTGGGGTTAGTGGTGTGTATCATCTTCTGTCTATTCGATCTATTAATAAATCGGTAAGAAAAAACTCTATTCAAGAAGCGTGGGTTCGAATCCTACTATGTATTTTTTTAGTTTTACACAATGACCATTGCAACAGATTAGAAAAAGCGAGTTTAGTGTCAAGACACACCGTCTGCTTTCCTCCCGAACTCGAGACACTGCGTATTGATTAGCGGAGCTCAACGCATTACTTTGTTTACCAGAACAGATAAATGAAAATAATTTATTTTGAGTAAGAATCGAACCAAAAAACCACCGCGTTTGCATATATGAATGCAACATCTAAACAATCATATGCATAAAATGTCATCAATTATAAACCAGCTGTACGCTGTATCCCGCACATAGACATAGACAAGAATAGGCAGAGGGAACTTAGTGTTAAGACACTCCGTTTCCCACTTTCCGCTGAATCCTGAAGGCATTTTGTATTGATTGGCGGAACTCAATGCCTCGACACCTGCGCGAAGAAATGAAAATATACATTTAAATAAATATTTCATTTCCTCGAGTGGGGATCGAACCCACAACCAGTCGCGTTAACAATCACACTTTACACCCCTGCCACGACTAGCCTCCAGTTCTAATATAAATTGCTAAAATATCCAAAAAGTAAATAAAGGTAGCAAAGAAAGCCTCATTACAGTTTCATCGGCCATGTTTTAACCGTTCTCGTTCACTGTGAAAGGAGGCATTCATTTTATTTCGGCACACAGATAAATTCGATGCATATTTTATCATCAGAAAAAGAACGTACAATTTTGTATGTAACCTGTGCGGGGACCGTGAAAAGATCAAGCTTTGGAAGCTATCCAAGCTCATTTATATACTCGTATATAAATATATATATGTATATATAGATATGTATGTATGTAGGTATGTACATTATAGTAAAATTGTAACGAGGTCTTGTTTTATTTATTTCTTTTTTTTTGTGCCAGGATATCTTTGGAGGTAAAGCGGTTTCAATGATTTTTTTTAATTAGTTAAAATTTATTATTTTTTATAGTATTTTAGCAATTAGTGACCCACACGTGACTTCGCTTGCTTAAAATTGTTATAGTATTTTATAGTCTATATATTATTATAATATATGTTTAAGCTATGTTAATATAAAATTTCATCTAAACAATAAAATTAGATTTTAGGTAAAAGTTAAATACTTTCATAATATGTGGTAAATGATGGATTGAACCCACAACTATCGCGATTACAGTCGTACGCCGTCCCAGCCGTCCCAATCGCTATGCAATTTTAAGTATATACATGCATATATATGCATTTATAAACAAACCTGCCCCTTGACCCGACCCCTCTTTTTCTGTCAGGGGTTAGAAAACATTGCTGATATAATAGGTAAGATAATAAATCCACGGGGTTCTTTTAGGCGTCGGGTTTTTCCTCCATTTGTTTTACTCTTAAATGTTAGATTTTTTTTCGCTTTTACAAGACTTTCCTTAATGGCTTAAATTATCGTTAAGATAATGAGTTCTAGAAATAATTATCTTTTAGAATATATATTTTTTTGTTTACAACTACATCATCTATACTTACTTATTATTTACTTTTTACTTACTTTTACAAAGCTGAAGAGTTTTTTGACGAGCTCGCTAATCACGCTTAAAAAAACCCCATTCGTCTAGAAAAAAAAAATACAAGGAATTGTCAAAAGTAACAGAAAAATAAGTGATTAACAAAACAAAGGAATATAAACCTAATAATGTTCATAGATAATAACCAAAATCAATAATCAATTTATCAACGAAACAGTCACTCTCCAAGTAAATTACACAAAATGACCCAGAATCACAACACGTCGTTTAATAACAATCCATTAGGCATTATGACACTTGGAGTGAAATCCGAAATCCGATATTTCAGTCGCAAGCCGTTTGATTTATATATAAAACTCACCAGGTGGACTCGGAAATATATTTTTCAGTACCAATTCCCACCCTGAAAACCATCAATCTTCATCGGCCTCATATTTTTGATACTAATTGGTTTAGGATTTAGGAGTGGGCGTCGGTATGTGTATATAATATACAATTATACATAACATACAATAATATTTATGCTTAATTGAGGCGTGTGAAAATATGAGAAAACATCGACTACTTACATGATGATTGTGAGTTCTATCCCCACTTAGGGGAATAAATTGTTATCTTTTCCGTAAGACAAACTACGGCGTTGAATTCTGTAATTTACCAATGTTTCTGATTTAGGGAGAAAACGGTGGGCGGAGTGTATTTAATTCTAAGATCTCTTTATCTACCTTATTATTTGCGGAATGCACACCCTTGTTCCTCTGCATTACGGCGTTTGTTCTACTAATCGATTAGGTGGAGATGCAGAATTCTTATTATCTGGTTTGAGCTGAAGATTTTTTAATATGTTGGATATTACATTTATTGAAGAAGACTATTTCATATATCAAATCGTCTCCACCCTATAAACTTTAGCTGTCAGAGCTACCCGTTTCACACAATCAAGCGGACGAAGCCGCAAATAAAAGATATATTGCATATAGACGAAAACTGTAAACCGAAAATAGTATCACCAGATCCAATCTACCCACCATGAAATGTGGAAAAGATAAAAAAAAAACAAAATAAAACCCTTACTTAATCCTTACCAATTCCATCTACAAGATGACGCTACGGAAACCCCAGATTTGTTCCAGGATAACTTCAGAGGGGGCTGAAAAATTGTTTCACTGTATTGAAACACAACCATCCATCATTTTAAAGGCCCCCACGGTGTACAAGTACCTACGCTTTAAATACAGAATCGTGACATGGCGTTTTAAAATATTGTATGGATTATGTCACTGTTTTGATTACGAGTAGGTATATTGATTTTAAATTAAATTCACGTTCCTAGGAAATATTTTTTTAGGTTCACATTGAGAACTGCGTGGTGCAGGCAGAGGAAACCTAGTGTTAAAACACTCCACTGCCTATTGTAGAAGAAGTAGCATCACAACGAGAGACTGTAAAAGCAATTATTGTAGATAATAAAATTTTACATGAAATGTTAAAATTGTAACATATTTTTTTTAAATTATTAAATATTAAAGGGTTATTATTAACCCTAAAAAACCCAAAACCATGAACATCAACTCAAAAACGACGATCCTTTAGTTACTCTAAACTTTTTATATTAAAAATCATCTTAATGCTATAAGATTCATAAAATCTGTGCCATAACCAATTCAGTTTAAATGAAGTTAACTAACTATGATATGTGAAGATGCGTAAATCTGGCCAGCCCAGTTGGCTCAAGAGTATTGGCCACTTTCCAAATTCAATAATGTTTGGGCTCAAGACAGGATATAACTAGCGAATTTCAAATGTATTAATATGACTAGAAATTAAGCTAGGTTTGTTATTAGTCAATTATTGTGCCTATAGAAATTGTGGACATTAGAACCTGGGAACTTAGGGTTAAGACACTCCGTTCCCCACTTTTCGCCAAATTCAGGAGGCATTCCGTATTGACTGGTGAAACGCAACACCGTGATTTGCCTCTTAGAGCGAAGAATCAAACCCACAACCTGTTTAATCTATATAATTAATAATGAGATTGTAAGGAACAATATCTCGTCTACGTAAAGTCTAGAACAGAGTAATCCATCACTAATTATTTTTTTATTCAATTTTGAATGATCTATTTATTTAAAAATACCTATTTTATAATGTGTGAATATTTGAATATACACTTAACAAGACTTCAAATTGATTAATTAGACTAAAGTTTCCAATATTTTCTTAATTGAGTGGTCTTTTGATGTACCTACCTACTTTAATTAGTTTTCGATAAATGGATATTTGACCTAAATATAATAGCCGGTAAGAACGTATTTATTATATTACCAAAAGATACTTATAAATATAGGAGAACAGATGAAAAATGTAAATATTAATTTTAATAAATATTTCATTTCTTCGAGTGGTGATCGAACTCAGAACCAGTCAATTTTACAGTCACAGTTTGTGCCCCTGAGTCACGATTGGCCTTAAATCGAAATCAAAAAAAATATAAATATTTAATTCCTTTGAGTGGAAATAGAATCCTTTACCTTTTGCTGCTCCATGACTGGCTCTTACCACACCATAACACACCAAATGACCTGACAATAAAAAATAAAAAAAAAACCAAGCCTACAAATCACATCTAAAACAGTACTAAATTGCATTTTAAGGCTGTTGCGCTAAATAATACCTTTACAAGCATTAAAACGACGTAACAACTGTACCGAGACCGCTAGCCAGAATTTATAGTTATTAGGTAGGTTGCTCTTTAGTGCTTTAACTGTGACAATGATAGGTTTACAATTGGATTTAAACTCTATAATGATATAAAATATATATCTATTCATAAACATTAATAGAAAAGTGCAGCGTTCAGTTACGCCACTAAACAATATCTCGATAATAATATGGAAATTGGGGTGGTAGTGTTAACATATTTTGGTTCCCTGTGCCAATACTGATTATGCTGATTATATAGGACAGGATTATAAAAAAATAATTACAAAACAAATATAATTCTAGAAGGAGGCTATGAGGGTGTTGAAGAAGTGGGTGTGGATGAGCAGCGTACTTACCCGCGACGATAAGGGGGTTAGAGTGAAAAGTAAGTGTTAGCGCTCGGCTAGGCGTTAGCAGAATTCCTTTAGCGATTCTAATTCGCAATCTTTATATATATCTCAATAATTTGCATTAACTTTAGTAACTGAACCAGTATAGATCTTCTATATATATAAAATCGAAAGGTCACTCACTCATCATGAAATCTCAGAAACTATAAGTGCTGGGAATCTCAAATTTTGCATAGTAGTTACTTATAGGACGTAGGTGCTCGCTAAGACGGGAATTTGCAAGGGGTTGTTTTTGGGGTTGAAAGTTTGTATGAAGCTTCGTTACTACAAATGCTAGGAATCTCAAATTTTACATGGACGTCACTTATAGGACGTAGGTACTCATGGAGATAGAAATTAATAATAACGTAGTTCACGCAGGCAAAGCCGCGGGCGGGCCGCTAGTATATATATATAATCTGGAATAACAAATAATATTATATAACATAGTAAGCCCACACCACTCCATCTAAGCGCCAACAGTGCATGAGGCTGCGCTAAATTACTTTGAATGTATATCGTGAATTAACATACCTCTACACATATATTACGTTGTTCATATAAGATATGTTGATATTATACGACTGTAACGTTGTCCAGTTTAATTTGTAGGATAGCTTGTTTGGTTCTGGGTTCGTATCTGGGTTAGGGTAGTATACCAAGATGTATAGTGGATTCTTTATGATTAATACACCATTCCTTAGTTTTCGCCCAATTTAAGAGATCGCCGCATACAGCAGGGTAGTCAGAAGGAACCCTGTATTAATATACTCCGTTTTTCACTTTCCGCCGATTTTTTCGAAGCATTTCGTGTTGAGCGGCGGAAGTCAACGCTGGGCTTTTGCCTTGGCGCCAGAGCGAAGAAATGAAAATATTAATAAATAATTATTATTTCTTTCGAATCGGATCGAATCCACGTCCATTGTCACACTTTTGTGCCTCTTGCCACGACGGCCTCAAATTAATTAATTATAGAGATTTTTGTAATATTTAACTGTAGGTAATGTGTTGTATAATCACAAAGACTTTACCAACTTTTTTCCGCTTGAGATTCGTACCCATAATCACCGCGTTTTAACGAACTGACACCAAACAACTCACGATAGCAAAAACAACGAAACATATCCTGAAATTAACCCTACATTAATAATCTAACATTTCTAACCAAATACCTACTAAAAACATAACTCGCTGATCCAACCCTATTGATTTAGCCCACATTTTTAAATGGAATTGCCCCAAAACCGCTGAGTGAAGTTAACCATTTTATACCAACAAATTTGTTTCTACGCCTGAGTTTGCATTCAACTTTAGTAATTAAGAGCTAGCTAGGTGTACAGAAGTGATTGATGTTTCCCTCTATTATTTCAAATTTTCAGCTTTAGTGTGTATTTAAGTGGGTTTGAATGGTTTTCATTTGAAATTTCTGATTTTGTCTAGTAGGTATAATGTTTTTTTTATATTCACACTGTTTCCATCTGCCTACCAGAGTAGGCAACCAGGGTAGGAACCTGGGAACCTACTGTTAAGATGCTGCTGATGCCGTTCCCAATAATATATTTCCGTTCTCTGTTAGAAAATAGAGAACCACACACACCTCGGCAGAAGCCGATTTTCGGAAGCATAGTGTGTGGAGGGGCGGAACTCGATGAATTATAATATTTTTTTTAATTCTTTACAAGATAATAATGAAATTTTAAATACTAAAGAATATCACGATGAGAATTATGAAACACATAAATAACCTTAATTATATGTTAATTATAAACATTCTCACTTAGCGGGATATGAGGTTAGAACTAATGCAGCTAGTAAAATAAATGTTTAGCTGTGGTTAGCGCTAACGGTCACAATAATAATTGCTATGATTTATTAAATTAAAGTAATTTTAGTTAATCCTACTGTTGATACTAATATGTCCCCCCGGCTTCGTCTGTAAAATGGCGGCTTTTCATTTCTCTCGCATAGCAATCTATTTAACTATCTATTTACAGTGACTTTTGACTGTAAATGGCTGGTGTAGCTTCAATCTCCACTTGACGATTTATTATATTTAAATTATTTTCATTTCTTACGTATTGATACCGTCAACCAAAACGTAATATATAATAATACTATGCAACGACGGCCTCAATTATAAAATATAGCGATATATTTTCTTATTCTTTTTTTCAGCTTCACGTTATATCCAGCATAGAGCAGGGTAGGAAGCCTCTAGTATAAAACACTCCCCTCCCACTTTCTGTCGAGTTCTAGAGGCAATTGGAGTGGCGGAACTAAACGCCGTGTCTAGAGTCACACGCTTGTATCCCTGCGCCACGGCTGGCCCAAATCTAAATCTTTTTATTCATACTTAAAAAAAATATAACAATACATTAATTTAAAAAGAAGACATTCCGTTATCTTATTCAATTTAAGAATTTTGTACTATAACATTTATAAGCAATAGCAAATAGCAATTTAGCTTTAAACAGGAGAACGTACGATCGAATCCTTTAGTATTCCTTTCAGATGAAGCAAACTATAAATGTAAAGATACAGTAGGTAGGTACTACTGTATTTAGGCACTCGTTGAAATGCACACGATGTGGCTTTGCAAATGCAACCTACATAGACAGTAATACTAAAATGTGTATTTATCTATGTTTATATTCATAGAGCTCCTTTTAAGTAAACATATCTATTCCATTAAAATAACGATATTTTTATTGTATTAAATGTCAGAAAATCGTATGTACAGTGACTTTCATTTTATCTACGACAAATGCAGAATGACAGACGACGGGAGGTGGATGATGAGTAATATTACTCATATTTAAATAAATAGTTTTTTTATATAAAAAATAGTATTTTGTAAAGAATAATTCTTAATTACAATATTGATTAGAATTTATAGCAAGAAAGTTATAAATCTTAAAATAAAACGTCATAAAACACAGCAAAAACATTAAACTTCCTCAACAATGCAACGAATGAATGTAAAATTAGTTTAAAGAACTAAATTTAGAGATCTCTGCAAATTACATTGCGAAGAGACGAAACAAATTAGCTGGGACTAAGTTTTAGCGCTTAACTTTAATAATTAGACGGTAATATTGGCCTTACATTGTTATATTCATTATGGCAGTCTCTGCTAGGAAATCTTAATTGAAATTCTTTTATAGAATATTTTGATAAGGAAGACCTATATATGGGATCTTAGAATTAGATAAAAAAGTTTTCTCTCAGTATATTGAATTATTTGGTTGGCAAGAAGATGTAAATGCTGTACTTATACATTTACAGCAGATTTAAGAAACGTTTAGTTCGGAACTTCAATGGGACATTATTTAGTAGCGCGGAGAACTCTAACGCCACAAACTAACAGTGTAACTAACTTTCATATCTTTCCACATTGTACACCAAACAGTAAAGAGAATTTAGTGTCAAGACACTCCTTTCCGACAGAATTATATGCTCAGTGGAGGTACTCACACCATACTTTTACCAGATCCGGGGAATAAAAAAAAACTATTCCCTGAAGTGGGTTTCACGTACATCACCCTATCAGTCTTAAAATTTGTTTTTTTTTCAGACAATCTTTAAATGTTAATTCGTAACTCTGAGTGGTATCTGTATCCATAACTATGACGTGCTATCAGTTATCCACTTTGAGCACGCTAGTATAGAAGCTGGAATTCATCTTTTTTCTATTCAAATTACAATTTGTAAGATCCACTTTACAGTTCTTGGCAAATGATATAACCAGGAAGTTAGCCAAGTCATACAATGAGCCAAACTTAAATTAAAATATTGGAAATTTTAATGTTTCTTTTTAAATTTAATCTTTTTAAACATAACTGCATAATCGTAAAGATTTGAAAGCTTAGAAAAAAAAATATTTTATCAAATTATTTCCATTTTCTCTCTCTCTCTCTCTCTCAGAGAGTGTACTGAAAAGTGAGAAACGGAATATCTGAAAATATTAGATTATCTTAGCATATCTATTCGAGAAAAAGCATCAAGATGCTAAACAATATTAGGATAAAATATAAGTTTATAGAAAATAAGATTGAAATGGATTTCTAATGTTGGATGTAAAGATCATTACTATTAATTATTTCGAAATTATTCTTAACCCACAAAAAACAAGAACAGACCAAAAAAAATGTTTTACAATACTTGAAAATGTCAAAGCAAAAGTTACATATTTAACATTTTTTTATGACTGAAAAATATTCAGTTTGTCTCATTATGTTTGTTATATTTCAGGAAAATCTGTGAAAAACACAATTTTTATACTTAAATTCAAAGTAATAAGGGATATTATTGAATTACATGTTAGCTTTAGGGTGACACTGTCAAAACAAGGATCCAAATTATTGTTCCAAAGTACAATTTATGGGTTAACTTTGTCTCTATATTAATTAGAGCGTATGGCTGTTGTGGGTGGCAAACAAAAATTAATATGATATTTTTTTATGTTTCCACTGCGTTCCACATATAGCACGGTAGGAAAAAGGAACCTATTGTTACAGTTCGTCCACTTTCCCCCAATTTTTGAAACATTCCAGTGCACCTCAAAGTCGAAAGCCTGCGTGAAGCTTAAAAACTATAGAAGTAGGATTAATACAAAATTATAAATATTTATGTATTTTTACAACTTCTATAGTTTTTTAAGCTTCACACTGCATCTCTTTCAAGGCGAGGTAGGCAGAGGGAACCTAGTGTAAAAACAGTTGGTTCCCGTCCCCTCTCCCGAATGGAAATCGAACCCACAACCCTCGCGTTTATAGATGCACGCTTGTGTTACGACGGCCTCATTTGTAATTGTCTTCTATAGTTATTACAGAATATTCATCAACTTATTTTACATACAAATTTCTTACACAATTGTTTGTAATTTGTAAGGACTATGTGTATTTTAAGCAAGAACAATATAATGTTTAATAACAGTCTTCGCGAATGATGGTTTGAATTACTGGTTTTTGCATGTTCCTTGTTTTAGTGCAGTTAGTGATTTATAGCTTCAAAATTTAATGTATTAGTAAAAACACTCCGTTTCCCATTTTCAGCACCATTCTCAACAGCAGAGCGAAGAAAATGAAAATATTGGATATGTGAGTCGAGTGAGAATCGAACCCGCATCAGCTACCAAGCAGGATAATGGGATAGGTACCTTTTGCTCTATAATGAGTCACTGGATATTGAGTGTAGAAATTCAGCTCCATTATTTATTTTATCCCAGTGATCAAAATTAGAATGATTTCCCCGACTGAAAATCGAACCTGCAACCACTGCGCTTTAAATAAACCACCACTAACAAAAACGACACAACAGAACCTACTGTAATAATAAAATATTTTATCATATACACCAATCTTATCGAAAACGGCCCCAATATCATATAATTTAAATTTATACGAGCAAAAGCGTTAAATGTACCAAAATTCAGAACAAGCTTTGATTTTGTGGCATCAATGAATCTGTCGTTTATAATTTGTGAGTGATATGCGTAAAAGCTAATTTGCTATTACGCCTGTTTATTTCACGATTACAGCGATTGTTGGTTTAGAAATCGTTATTTAATTATAGATATAGATAGATAAAATTATTTTTAGATAGATTATTTAATTTTTTTTAGTTTCGTTATCTTTAGGGAAGGAAAAGGGAACCTAGAGTCTTAACTCTTAACATTAACGTTAACGACTCTAAACGTCTTAACATTCCGTTCACCATATTCCCCTGATGAGTGGTAGAATTGAACGCCGCGCTTTTTGTCGACATCCAAGCAAAGAAATCAAGATATATAGATATGATTTATTTATTATTTCCATTTCTTCGCTCTGGTAACAAGGCAAATAACAGCGTAGAGTTTCGTCACTTATCACGCAATGCCTGGAAAATTAGGTGGAATGTGAAAAACAGAGTGCCACTAGGTTCCCGTTTCCTACCCTGCTATTACAAATTAAATAATCTACATAACGCCCTAAATAGTTTCTCTCATTACACAATTATTACAAATCGTTCGTTTGAATTGATTAAATCTGTAAATACCGACCCTTAAGTTGGCGGAGGAATTTGGGCGGAATTATAATAAAGGGCTTTAGCTAAAAACCATTTCGGGCATTCCCGTGAGGCAGGTGGAGTATTCATTTGTATTGATTATTTTTAGTCATAATATATTGAGGAACGGAAATAAGTGTCATAACACTAAGTTCCCTCTGTCTACCTGCCGTGGGTGGGTTACAGCGTGAAGCTGATTTTTTAATGTAAAATATTGGTTCTCTAGAAAATTGGGAGCGAATCGATAGTTAGATGCGACAAAATGAAACTATTAATTATTTAATATCCCCGAGTGAGAATCGAACCTAAAACCTGTCATGTTCACAATCACACGCTTGTGCCTCAGTTCCACGACTACCCCGAACGCACTAATATTTACTTTATAATATAAGTTAGAACGTGAGAGATGACCGCAGATCGTTATATTTACTATGCGGATTCGGGTGACATATTGTGGGAACTACCCTCGAATGGCTGCGATACAAATATAGAAGAGAATATAAAAGAAACGGATGGAATAGGAATATTATATAATATTTGAAAAATGCCATTTCAAACTGGTGAATTTGTATTTTTAGGATTCAAATGGTTGTAACATCTTTTAAAGTTTTATTCATGAATAGTTATACAAAACTAAGGAATAAAAAATATTTTAAATAACGTAGAAGGCAAACTTAAGATTTACTTAACGATTGCATCTTGAGTGGCGTAACTTAACGCAGCACTTCATATTATCAAACTTACTCATATAAAAACTTAAAATTGTTTTCATTTGTTTAAGGCCAGTGGTTGGGCAGTGGTACAATATGTATAAACACAACGCCTGTGGGTTCGGTTCCCGCAATGCCTCCAAAATTTCTCGAATAATGGGGAACTGAGTGTCTTGACACTAGGTTCCTTGTGCCTTCCCTGCTGTGTGCGGGATACAGCGTGAAGCTAATTTATTTATTTTTTGTAAATAATAATCCATCTAGTGCCATATATCCTTGTATCTAATAGCTCAGCCGACGCTACCATATTTATACAAAGGATGTCGAGGTCGCGTTGATACGAACATTTTTCATGAATTATGACACGCTAGAGAGGTACCTATAGGTAAATGTTTCGTACTTTCGCTTTCGGGCGAAATTTCTCAGGTTAATGCCTTTTTGTAATCTTAAAATGAGAGTAAAAATATTTTTACGTGCATTTTTTAAGATATTACTTTATTTCCATGCCAGGGTAGGCAGAAGAGGCACCAGGGTGGGTGTTAAGACACTCCGTTCTCATTAACACATTTTCATTTCCCACCTTTCGCCTAATTCTAGAGGTATTGTATGTTGAGTGGCGGAAATGCCTTTGCCACTTTTTACTAGAACAAAGAAATGAAAATATTAATTAACTCCCCGAGTAGGAATCGAACCCACATCCTATCGCGTTTTCACTCTTGTGTCAGCGCCACGGTCGGGTGGTCGTGACAAACACAAGACAAAGCACGGCGTTAAGTTTCGCCACTCGAAATGCATTATCTTGAAAATTCAACAAAAAGTGAGGAACGGAGTGTGTTAAGACCAAAATCCCTCAGCCTATCCTGCTATTTGCGAGATACAGCGTGAAGCGAAAAAATATAAAAAAAAGTACCCTAAAATACTTCCCTAGTTATAATTTGTAAACAGTTCCAACTCCCGTCAGTTAAAGCAATACAATGGCTGGCCTTTTGACTTATTCACAGTATTGTTATTATTATTTAACAAAGATTATTATTTATCTTGGAGCGAAGTATTTGTATGGGGATTTCAAAAGATTCTGTGGAACAATGCACTTCTTGTTCGTCGATCAATAGTTACTTTGAAACTTTTCTCGATTTTAGATTCGTATTTACAATTAAATTTTAAATCATCATTTGTTAAATATTAATACCAAATAAAGAGAGGAGTTTATAGATATAGTTGTCTTTAAATTATGTTTTTTTTCCTTTTGTTCTATTAAGCAGAGTAGACAGAGGAAACCTAGTGTTAAGACACTCCGTTCCCCACTTTTCGGTGAATTATCCTCAATAATGCCGGCCTATATAATAAAATTTATAATAACTGAAATAATTACTATTTTATTATAATATTTATAGTACATTGCTCAAATAGGATTATCTAAAATACAAATTCCACATGTGACATCCACCAGAACTAAATAAGGGAATAATCTACATCATAAACAGCAGTCCACAATGGCATGAGTTGGGCACAATGAAAGTTTTCTAATAACTCATGCCTATACGGACACGGCTTAGAGATTCTCTTGCACGGAACTGTAATTTTCAAAATATATATTTATTTTTTAAAGTACGATATTTAATTAAGCACATAAATTAAATCTATATTGCAATTTTTTACGAAATATTTTCTATAATAGAAATTAATAATAACTCAAAGCGTGGCCTTGAGTTCAGCAGACTATGGGGAGCAAAGTGTTTTAACTCTGGTCTTCCTCAGTCTACCCCGCTAAATGCGGGATACAGCGTGAAACTGAAAAATAAATAAAATATAACTCACCACTGTCTGTAAGGCGGTCACCATAAATAAGGAGTACAGCGGCTTTTGTTTGATATCACGAAATTATCAGTAGACAGTTTATCCCAAACTCAACCGTACACTTAAAACACAAAAGACGATTTTATTTATGGTCAACGAGGTGTAAAGATTTAAATTGTGAAATAATTGTTATATTATTTAGCATCGGTTTAAATATTGTTTTGTTTGTATTTTCCATGTTTTTAATGATTTTAGAGGTTGAAAGTGATAAACGCCTTCTTGTTCTCTACTATTCTTATTTTTTTTAGCTTCACGCTGTATTCCGCACATAGCTAGTTAGGCTTAGGGAACCTGGGAACTTACACTCCATTCCCATTCAGACACTTAACTACAAACTAATCTTGTCGATGAGATTTCTTTTCACCAATTTCTCCCGAAATGTTGAGGCATTGCGTGTTGAGTAGCGGAACTGAACGCCGGCATTATCTTGTTACCAGAGCGAGTAAATGCCAGTTAGGCGTCAAATAAATTATTTTGATAAGTAATTATCAATTAATTGTATTACAGGTTCACAAGCTAACAATATGAAACGATCAAAGGGCCGTACCATTAAAAACCATTCTACTGTCATTTGTGGTTTTTATAGGAGTCGTAAATTGTACGCCACACCATCTTACGAAGTTCGTCGATAGGATTGATCGTAAACTGTTCTTATATTTTGGGTGGTCCATAAGTTTGGTAAACAACTAACCAAAATTCAAATAGTTTATACTTCAGTCACGCTTGTGTAAGGCTGTAAAAAAAAGAATTTAAAAGAAAAAAAAATAACAGCTTCTCGCAAAAACTTTTTCTTTTTTATTAAGTATAAAATACGCGAAGGACAAGAAATTCAATAATTAAATACTAACGCTTAATATTATGTTTTTCATCTTCAAGCTTTATACCGCATATAGCATAGTTAAGCAGAAACCAGTGTTGAAAGAATACGTTCACCGCTTTCCGCTCAAATTCAGGACATTACGTGTTGAGTCGTGAACTCAACGCCGTGATCTATGTTTGTAAATCGTATGAGAGTTATTTCTCTTTTCTACATGATTAAAAAATATATATTTTTAATAATATAGTTTGGGGTCACCCTACAAATATAGCCGTTCTACACTCTTATTATGGTGAAAACAATTTTTACGAGGTGATTCTGTTTAACAATATTAATGCGTTAAAGTAAATTGCGAAGAACATACTTATCTACTAAATAAATGTTTATCACACATAAAAACAAGGTCTCGGGTTCGATTCTCAGGTGATGTACGTACGAGTTGTTTTTGCACTTCGTAGGGTAAAAAAAATCGTCTACTTACCCTAATATATGCGGGATACAGCGTGAAAATAAAATAGAGATATGCATTCATTTATAACAAATGAAAATAAACAAATACAAACAACTTAGAAATTCAGGATCAACGAGTATTTCATTCACTTGTACCTTTTAGCGAAAATTTACTGTATTCAATACATCTCAGTTTTAATTGCAAATTCTTTCCTTCGGTAATTTGTGGGTTGTAGGTATCTTCGTATTGAAAGGAGTTTTATTTATTGGTTTGAACGTTATTTATAGATACGAATAATGTATTAAATAAATTTGCTTTGGTCTGTATCCTGCACACAGCAGGATAGGCAGAGAAAATCTGGGAACCTAGTGTAAAGTGAAATTTTAGAGGCATTGCTTGCCTAGTCGTGGAACTTACACACTCGCACTTTGTTTCGACGACGCCAGAGTTTAAGTAGTAATTTCCTCGAGTGAGAATCGAACTCAAAACCTGTCTGAACAGTTAGATGCTGTGCCATGACTGCCTAAACATATAAAGTGTGTAACTGGTTGTGGGCTTGATCCTAATAGTCGAGGAAATGAAATATTTATTTAAATTTATAATATCAGTTCTTCAGTACAGCTTTAACCTAAAAAATTCGAACTCACAGTCAATAAATAATAATTTAGTAAGGTAGGTATATTACCACTGCACTACTAATATCTATGCAATTATGCAGGTCGTCAGAGCAAATAATAACATTAACACGATGCTCGATGGCAGATGTGAAGCGAAGTTAATATGGAATTAATTAGTATGCTATAAGTCAGAAGCCGTCATGGCGCAGCGGTACAGCATCTGACTTTAAATTCTATGGTATGGATTCAACCTCATATTTGTTTTTTGTTCAGGTAATAGAAATAGCGCGGTGTCGAGTTCCGCTACTCAATATTCAAATACAATATCTTGAATTCTTAGGGAGTACGAAGCGTCTTAAGAGTAGTTTTTTTGTCGCTGAAACTGAAAACTGAAAAGAACAGTGGAATACATTAAAATGCACATAGCAGCGTACCTTCCACAGGTTCCCTAGTTTTAAGATTCCGTTTCCATTAAGATACATTCATAAGCTTCACGCTGTATCCCGCTGGTAACCTGGTGCAGAAGACATTCCGTTCCTATTAAAACAATTTCCTTTCCCATTTTCTGCTGAATTTGGGAAGGCATTGCTCTTTATCCTCCTTGACTAGTGCTCTATGGAACATTAAAAGATATTTTCAATTCAAACCAGTAGTTCCTTAGATTACCGCGTTCAACCAAACTCTTCAGCTTTATAGATACAGATTTTTAAACCACATATCCTTAATCAAGTAACTCGAGCAAAAAAATCCATTCAATTGTTTACAAAATCGAAATTCATCGAATGAAAGTAAATGATAAACCGCACCAATTTTAATAAGCACCGAACCAGTACGAAATGGACTATTTACACTTATCGCGGATACAATACAGCTACGTGTGCAATTGAAATTAATTTGGGGCTTCTCTTTATTAACATATGGATGAGTTCTGGGTTTTGAGATACTATGTGGACCATGAGTTGCATGCGATGGTCGTGGGTTCGATCACACTCGGAAAATGGAACATTTTATCTTTTCATTTACTCGCTCTGGTAACAAGGCTTAGAGTGGCGTCACTCAACACCCAGTGCCTTCCGAATTGGGAGAAAAATGTTAAGCGGAAGTATTTAATTGGAACGGAATGTCTTAACATTAGGTCTCCAGGTTCCTTCCGATTATTTTATTACGTGCTGGATAAATCGTGAAGCTAAAAAATAATATTAGTTTATTTTTCTGTCCTGCTAGATAGACCGCGGTGTTGAGTTCTGTTACTCAACAAAAAACACTGGAAGTTGAGCAGCAAGTAAAGAACAAAAGCGTGAAACTACAAAACAAATCTTATAAAACATTTGACTCTTCTATCGTATAGATTTAAGCGCGTTCAGGTAGATGTAATCTGTTTTAGATAGACTATAATATTTTTTTTTTGGCGCACAGAAATGAATAGAGTAATTGTTATTAAATTGCTAATTATAAAACATCAAATAAGAATTTTAAATTAAATAATTGTCATGCACGTCGTTGAGTTACGTAATGTATTCTTATTCGTAGTAACATTGTAGAAAACAATTTTATTTTTAAAGTGAAAAATTCAATACATTTCTAGCAATATTACTGTTACACGAACTACAACAAAACTGAAAGGCACTGATCTTTCCTTGAAAACATTATCATATCAAACAAATACATTTTA
>JAEBDU010000006.1:721784-750112 GCA_016802625.1 Heliconius numata
ACTGATCTTTCCTTGAAAACATTATCATATCAAACAAATACATTTTACAAGTCAAAGGGGTGTGAAGAAAAGCGAATGAATAAAATATTATGTTGTCTGTCCATCGAACACGTTCAGGTATGGCACGAATCGACACTATAAAAAAAAGGATTATAATTGTTCTTTTTTTTCACAATTAAATTCTTATTAATTTATTTTTAACATATTTTTTTTAAAGGAATACAAATACGGAATTTTTATAAGATACATTTATTCTACGTCTGCCTAGTATAAAAAATGGTACGGAACTTTTAGCAGATTCTATTCCCATTTTCTTGGCACAGTCCTTCCACTTTCAATTTGTTTCACATATTGCGTGATATGTAATAGAAGCTTCACGCTGTATCCCGCACATAGCAGGGTAGGCAGATGGAATCTTGTGTTAAAATACTCCGTTCCCTACTTTCTGCCGAATTTTTAGAGGCATTGTGTGTTGGGTTGACACGGGTCGATACTACTCTATTACTCATACATTCCAAAAAACAGCAAGAAACATAAAATCTAGTGTTGCATCACTCTGCTTTTCAAACTATCTATAATTATCTCTTGATAACATAAAAAAAATTCTATATCAAAACTGACGTTAATATTTATACCAATAATAGTCCAATTCCTTTCCGATACAGCTATTTAGTATTTGTAAGGAAAATTGATTGAATACAGCAAAGTTACAGTATATAAGGTAATAACAGTCATCAATTCACCAGATATTGTGGCGTAAAGAAATGTTCTGCGGAATTCGAGTTATTGTTTGTTTCTCGGCGTTTAGATTTTTCTGTTTCTCTTTTACTTTTTTTCCCATCGTTTTAGAGAGTAAATACAGTAGTGGGTTTGGTTCCCACTAAGAAGAATTAATTATTATTGTTCGCTCTCATAATATAAAATTCCGTCGAATTTTGGAGGCATTGCTTGTTGTGTGGCGAAACTCAACGCCGATCTTTACCTGCATGAAAATATGAAATATTACATTTCCCTGAGTGGGCATCGAAGACGCAACCGTCGCGCTTACAGTCACAGAATTGGCCATTATGCCACGAAGGCTCAAAAAAATACGTTTCTGCTATACATTTCGTGACATATCGCGTAACAAAAGGACAATTCATTTACTGGAGACGCGCCAAGTTAAAGCTGACCCGATATCTTTAATACCTGAGCTTTTCAAACCACGTGATAAAAAGACGGTAACACCTTAATAATGATATAAAAGTTTAATAAGCCACCACAAATGAGTGTTACAGTTTTTATTTTTTTCTCGCTTCACCTATGTAACAGGATAGGATAGGAAACTAGTGTCAAGATACTTTTTTCCTCACTTTCTGGCCAACTTTTGAGACATCGACAACATTGATTAGTTGAAGTTTGTTTTTTTTTTCGATTTCACGCTGAATCCCGCGTATAGCAGGATAGGCAGAGAGACCTACTTTGCCATGAATTTTAGTGGCCGTGTGCGTCTTGAGTGGCGGAACTCAACGTCACATTTTGTCTTGGTACCAGAGCTAAGAAATAAAAATATTAATAAATAATAGTTTATTCCTCCGAGTTGGAATCGAACCCAGAATAGCCACAATACAATCACACGCTTACGCCACTGCGCCATTCATATTTATACTAGTGAAGAAATTTAAATTTTTACTCTACATTATTGTTCCGGTAAATTTGCAAGACGTTGAGGCCGCTGGGACCGAGGCCCTGTCACCGAGTTTTAAAATAAAAATGTGTTAAATGTATGTTGGGAATTGTATTTTTTTCTCTTTATAATTTCTTTACTGGAAAATCTCTTTTCGGGGTTTTTTGAAAATAGATATGAAAGTTCTCTGTCTTCACTGTTTTTTCGCTTAAGATTAAGATATAATATTGCATATTTACCACTCTTCAAAAGGATGAATATACAGCAGCTTACATATATCAGCTTCATGCTATTGAATACCAGAAGTTAACGCCGTGCCTTGCCTACTAGGGCCAGGAAACGAAAATGATTCAAATATAATTATTTTCCCAAATGGGAATAGAACCCACAACCATCGTCCTTTACAGTCAAAAGCCGACCAAAACTGACTTCAAACTCCTTATAAATGTCTTTATAGTTAATAAAAATGCAATGTCCATAGTAAACATACGTAAAAGAAAAATTTCTAACAACAACATAGCATTCCTCGGCGCAAATAAAAGTACTGAAGCCGACACTTGCTTTGAAAATTATACACTCGAGTACCGTTCTGTATAACGACATGAGGAAATTTCATATTCCGTCTTTACCACGAATCGTTATCTTCTATTATAAAATTTAATGGATTTTCTGCATTTGCTGTTCAAATAAAAAATATTATAATATAGAAGTGTCTTGATGGGAACGGAGTGTCTTGACACTAGGTTTCCAGTTTTACTCTAAATCTAAATCTATAATTACGAGTATACAAATACTTTGATAACTGGTGGAGGAATCGCGTAATAAACATATAAAAAATAGACAAAAAATTGAAAAGTCACACATTAAAATTGAAAATCTCCTCCTTTATGAAATTGTTGAAAATAGCAGCCACTTTTATGCCACAATTTCATAACTGCTCCCAAAATAATAACCACTCAGTTAAAAGTTAACTGAGCTTAACTTTCACTTGTATATAATAAAGTAGTTACATTAAGAGGCAAGTACTAAGGCTGTCGGCGTGGTGGTAAGAAGCATGTGATTGTAAATGCAACGTGTACGAGTTCAAATCTGGCACTCAGAGGTATGAGTTATAATTTAATATTTTTATTTCCACCATCAAGTAATTACTTACTTACGTGGGAGTGTCTAAACACTAGATTCCCTCTGCCTACCCTACCTTATAATGGAGAACTCGTAAAGTTAAAAAAAAATATTCTAAGACGCATCGTTTATCAACATCGGTTCATTGATTTAACAATTACAAGGGAACAAAGGAACGGACTTAAACGCTTAAAACAAAACTCTCCTTTTAGGCCGCGATCGGTTTAAAAATAAATGCTATGAAATTTAAATGCGTTACCCAGTGTTTTGACCGCATCTGTTCCTAATTGCTAACGTAATTTTGAATCTAATTGTACTCTTTGTTCGCGAAAGCTTTGTAAACCAAGATTAGAATCAGATTATACTTATATTACGTTTTTGCTACTTTTATGAAAAATATTAAAATTACGTAAACTCAGATTATTATTATGTAATATAAAAATTTGGACTTGCATGAGGTTTGAAAGACTAACTCTGCTTTATGATAATTTATTTTAAAGATAGCTTTGTTACAAAGCCACCCTGAATTTTATTTTTAAAGTCAATTAAATACTTATATTTTTCTAGTACATAAATAGTAATATGTTAGTTTATTTATACGGAAATATAATTGTTTTACATTACAGTGAGAGAAGCAACCGGAGACTAGATTCTAAAAACAGGAATCACTCACTACTGTTAAGACACTTCAGTTCCCCACTTTCCTCCGAATTCTAGAGGCATTGCGTGTCGAGTGGCATAACTAATCGCCACGCTTTGCCACCAAAGCGAAAAAATATAAAACATTTCATTGCTCTGACTAGAAATCGAACCTATAAGTCGTACGTTTCCGGTCATGTTTAGAATCTAGGACTTCATAAAATTCGTCTGCATTTTAACCACTAAGCCCAAGACGCTGATACATAATTTAATATCACCACCACTTTATATGCAGATGACACAGAAGTTGTCTATTCTAGTGCACGTTTAATTTATTCACTAAATAGATAGACAGAACGTCACAGCGAGTGCACCGTACGGTGTACGCTGTCGCCTTAATATCTTTTGATTTGATTAATATTGTTCAAACTTTGTGGCGTTGAGTTACGTCATATATAAAATGTCAAAGTTTAAATAGAATTAAAATAAATTAAATAAATACCTTGATTGTCATTCAAACAACTAATTATCAAGCCCATTTGTCATTAAATTTCTATTAAACTTTGTGGCGTTGAGTTACGTCATATATAAAATGTCAAAGTTTAATAGAAATTTAATGATAAATGGGCTTGATAATTAGTTGTTTGAATGACAATTAAGGTATTTATTTAATTTATTTTTTTCATCACCGTCGCGTTTACATTTAGATATAGCATCTAAATCTAATAGCCAGGACCTTCTACAATTTATATTTATCCCATATAATTTTCTAATACATCAATATTAATACTAGGTACTTACGAAGCTCCGCTACTGTAGATCTTGGCACAATAAAGACAATCTTCAAAGCTTAAAGTAATAATAAATTGTTTTATAAGATCAGAAATGTATATATTTACCTAAATATAATATAGAAAAACTACATTCAGAACGCATAGTATTGTTATTGCAATTTTTTATTATCATTCTATCATAAATTCTCCGCTCTCTTCAACTTTAAACACAACTTTACTACGTAAGTGGTGCTAAGTGCCGTCTGCGAACACCGATAAAAGTATTATTTTGAAGTCTTTAAAATGTTTCTAAGTGAAGTGTTATGCTCCAAGAATATGTCTTCCTTCTATAAGCTTTAGTTGGAATTCCCTTTGATATACGGGTTAATTTCTTGTGTGATAGTGGGGCAGTCTTTTGCTGTCAATATGTTAATTGTAGGTTCGATTTTTACTTGTGTGAATGATTATGTTTAAATTATTTTTATGAATTAAATTAAAACCGATTGCTTGACAAGTTCCAACTAAAATTGGACCTCTAATAGTATACTACGTTTCAAAACGTAAGCAGCAACTGCCGTTCCTTCATATTAAGACTAACCCAAAGAAATCGCAAACCCATTGCTCCCTTAAAGCCAAATCACACCATAAAACTGTCCACGGCTAATTAGAATTATGCGTCTCCGTTTATAACTAGAAGCTCGGAACCCACTATAAGGAAGTAGCTAATTTACTACTTGGAAACAACTGTAATTTTTTTCCCATTCAGGCACCACATGCGCGGAAATAATGCTGAAAAAGTTTTAACCGATCAACTTGTTTTATAAAATCCTGTAAACTTTATATTTTGAAAGTGTTTGCTAAATAATTTGAGTGAACATTTTTAAAAATGTGCGAGATACAGCGTGAAGCTGCAAAAATTATCGAAGATAAAAGATAAACATCATTAAATATACATATTACTGGGGAAATAAAGACGGAATAATAATCATCTCTTAATGAAACAAAAACAAAAGAAACCATTTCCATATATTCTTCAAAAGCACTGTCGGAAATTGTTTTACAACGAATAAATTATGTTCATTTTTAGGGTTCTATACCTCGTAAGACAAACCGGCAAGTACTACATTACCACTACTGTATTATAAGATCATAAAAGCTACAATAATGATGATGACGATGATGAGATTGAGCTCGTCTATCAATCTGGACCATTTTTTAAATATCAAGCTGAATATAATTTCATATATCCATCCAAATTACTTGTAGAAAAGAAAAAATAAACTTCTAAGTAAATATAATCAAGCTACGAGCGATTCTGGTTCGTATTTGCAATATTTTGTATGATATGTTTGTGTAATCAAGACCTATAGTGATTTTCCTTTGACTTAGAATTATGGAATTTAGCAAGAACTTACAGTACAAATAAAGGAAAAGAAATTAGAATGTTTTAGGAATATTGCAGAAAATTCCATTCCATTTCCAGCTTTTATTTGTAGTTCATTCCATATGATACGGAACTCTCGGTGGGCAAGTCGCACTCATACTTAGTTATTTTCATTTTTAATATTATTTACATACTAAAGACCGCAAACCACGTTTCAACTGCACAAATAATATAATTTTGTATATAAATATACATTTATTTAAGTGTCATACAGAAATTTCTTTGAATCCGATAATTTGTGTTAATTTACACGCGTCAGTGTTCCCAAACAAACCGTTGGTCTCTAGGTAAAGTATTGAAAGTGAAAATTCGCAAATGTTTTTATTACTCTTTGAACTACTAAGGAAGGTAATTTTAATGAGATTCAGATAGAATTAGAAAAAAATCCGAGTTTATGCGTTTTTTAAACGTAAATCTTATCGAAAACGAAACAGCAATAAAAGAAATTTGTAATTTTTCACTTTCGATACT
This sequence comes from Heliconius numata, assembly GCA_016802625.1. Classification (NCBI taxonomy): domain Eukaryota; kingdom Metazoa; phylum Arthropoda; class Insecta; order Lepidoptera; family Nymphalidae; genus Heliconius; species Heliconius numata. The sequence goes on from JAEBDU010000006.1 coordinate 727,900, forward strand.
TTACTTAGGGACCGTCGAAAATGCCACTTTCTGCTATAAATATTTTATTTTATATCGTTTCGAAACTCCAGTTCTCTTTACAAATGAATTGAAAAATCAATATTCCAATAATGCGATTATCATAACATTAACACTGTGGGGAATAGCATTGGGGTTGTTATTTTTTAGTACGTTTAAAGATTCGCTACCGTTGCATTGTTGAATATTGACACTTAGTGGTTATAGGTTCGATATTGTCTCGGGGTTTTTTTTTAAATTGGAGAAAATTAGACAAAAGGACTACAACGTTAGATTTCACCATCTAACAGGCAAGATTTTTGAAAACGAATAGGGTCTCTGAAATATTAGGTTTGTTTTAGAATTGTAATTTGTTATCAGCTTCATTCACACTGTACCCCGCACACAGAAGGGTATGCGGATGGATCTAGGGAACCTAGTGTTCAGAGACTTCCTTTGCCATTTAGACAATTTTGTTCCCCATTTTCCACTTTCACTTCACTCATAAAAAAAACTTCCTCGAGTGGTTTTACAACCAACAAGCTGTAGCGTTCTCATTCGCACACTTAGACCCCTGCGCCACGATTGGCTTCATATACATATACATATATATTTATTATTAAATAGTATATCTAGTAATAAAACAGTTTCGGGGCTTCTATATGAGGTAAGTTGAAGCATAGGAGGTTTACGACGGTTCGCCTAATGTATGAGAAAATGCTTACAGGGAAATATGATATCGAATATAGTAAATTTAATCCGGTTAATACATATATAGTTCAAACTACACATATCCAGCATAACATGTTAGACAGGGAAAAACTTAGTGTTACAAGAATTAATGTGGTAGAAAACGCGCGGCGTTAGGTTCCGCCCCTCCATACGCAATGCCTCCAGAATTCGGCGAAAAGTGGGGAACGGAAGTGTATTAATGGGATCCGAGTATCTTGACACAAGATTCCCATGTTCCCTCTGCCTACCCTGCAATATATATCATCTCTTAACTTATACAAACCCAAGGATTTATTAAAACTGTAATAGAAGAAACACGTCAATACTTCAAATTTACTCGTAAAATGTAAAATATAAAGAAGATCGTAAAACGTTCGTATCTCTTGGACTACGTCTTTTACAACGCTCTATTATATAGCTACAGATATAGCTTAATGATCTTATACCATTTTAGACCAGAGTCTTTGTCTTACAAATTTGTATTATACAAAGTTACTCACGCGTCTAACGTAAAGGGTAGGGTAGTTTTATAATAAATGTTATAAAGAATTTGGTAGATTTTTTTTTAGTTTCACGCTGTATCCCGCACATAGTATAGCATAGGATAAGCAGAGGGACTTAATGAAACTCAACACCGCGCTTTTCCTCGTTTCCGGAGTGAAAATATTAAATATTGCATTTCCTTGAGTGGGATTCGAACTCATAACTCATCGTGTTTAATTATAGTCGCACGTTTGTGCATCTGGGCCACGATGGCCTCAATTGTTTGTTAGTCAGAAAATACCTACTGGTGTAAATTGCGTTTTTTTTGCATTTGTGTTTAACTCATCGGTTTATTTATATTGATTTAACCCATCGGTTACATCATAATTAACGTGATATAATAACCTTATAGCCCTTCTTAGTACAAAAAAAACATCAACTGAAACTTTGTTCCTGAGATAAGCTCGCTCAAACAAACAAACAAACTCTTCATCTTTTCAAATGAAACTCTTTATCTTTTTTTCGTCGCATATATTTGGAAACCCGACGTTTCATATTCTTTGCAGTAGTCTGTGGTCACGGGCAGCAGGGACTAATCGCGGAAATGAAAAATCTCTTCATCTTTATTATATTTGCATAGATATGTAAGTTAATTGAAATAATTATGCGTTTATGGTTTATACAAGAAATTTAATTGTGTTTGAATTTCAAAGCATGTTGAATAAACGTCTTAAATATTATGTTAATTAATGCGTATCTTAGTTTTGCATTAGTTGAGCTATACTATAAAGTAATATAAGCAAAGGTTAGATCTACTCGTTCCTATTAAGACACTTCCGTTCCCCACTTTCATCCGAATTTTGTAGACATTGCGTTTTGAGCGGCGGGTGCTCTTGTAAAATATTTTATTCCATATTCTTTCTGAATATTTTAATAAACTTATTATAATTACAAAAACATCAAAGGTAGGGCAGCCTCAAGAAAATAACGGAATGTGAGTAATGAAATGTTTTAACAAAAGGTTCCCAGGTTCCCTCTGCCTATCTTATATGCGAAATACAGTATGTTAAATTTAATATACGATTATTATAGCTCACAAAACAGCGGCAGTCTAAAATACTGACGCAACTTATACGATTAATATTCGTCAAGTATGCTTGCGTAGCGTTATAATTCATGATATTACTTATTTACCCTGCTTTGGCAGACGAAGCGCTACTTTCTCTCTTTGTCTCGAAAATTCGACGGAGAGTGGTAAACGGAAATGTCTCCATGGAAACAGAGATCTTTAACACTAGGGTCTCAAGTTCCCTATGACTACATTGCTATGTTCGGGATAAAGCTATAGTATTGGACAATAAAAATAAAAATTTCCCTAAGTGGAAATCGAACCGACATCCTCTCCGATCAGTTGAGCCTAATACCATTTAATTTCAATAACTATTCTTGATAGTACTATTCCATTTCAAATATATGAAGCCAATAAGTTATTAGAAACCCATATCACTCATATGTCGTTTTCATACACGCTTTTACCAAAATTCTACTATTGTAGAGCAAATGCCAATTGTTTTTCTATACTTCACGCAACCTCCTCATATAAAGAAATAGATATACTGGTTTCTTCTTAGTATTATGATACTTCTATCTCTAAGACTTCTTTATTGTTCTTGAACCATTCACTTGCAAGGCAAGAGAGATTAACAGGTGAACGGTACTGTGAGAGTCACCGGTAAGTAAATCTGATACAACTGACTAACACTCAGCGGAAACTCTCCACCTTAATAGATATGCCCCAGGATCGCTCTCGTATGTGAGAAGTCGTGTCCTCGAGGATCTCCTAAGGTCTAGGAGGACCCACCACTAACCTAAATGCTTTATTGTTTTTTGCTATCCCTGTTGAAATGTGGAAGATGTGCTATATTAACACAAATTTGTTGATAATTCGATTATTATACTCTAGGCGGAATTATGCTTATTTAATTATTTTTTGTGATACAATTTTTAACAAAAACAATCGCCGAAAAGCGATCGGACTCGCTTATGACGCGTACCAATTAAGCGTACCAAGCGGATGTTAAAAAAGTCCTGTTGGTCGTATGGGACTCCTGAACGGATATACTATAGATTTTGTATAATTTGGTTATAATATAACAACAATTTTAAACCAGCGAAGCCGCGTTTGGGTACCTAGTCTATACTAATATAATAAAGCGGAAGAGTTTGTTTGTTTGTTTGAACGCTAAGATCTCTGGATCTACTGGTCCGATTTACATTGTTTTTGTTTTGTATGAAAGCTGCATTCTTCAGAAGTGCTATAGGCTATATAACATTACATTACACATATAAACTAATAAATTAAAATACTTTCTAATTTGACATGCAATTTATTCTGCCATGTTAATAACAACCGTCACGTCGCTACGCAACCGTTACCGCGACATTTTGATATTCATCCTTATGAAAATAAATATAATAGTCACTTTTAGCATTTCATCTAGACTGAAATTATAGTTTACTGTATAACATTCTAATAAATAATTAAGGAGATGTCACTGATTCGAAATGATCTAGCCTTCGGGCGGCACAGTATGAGTATGACCGACGCGAAAATATTCTTATAGTTCAAGCAGGCGTAGCCGCGTCCGGGTCCACTAGTCTACTTATAAAAATGAAATGCTGTATATATTTATTATATCCAAAATAAATTACTTTACACGCATCACGTACTAACCTAAACTAATAAAAACAAATCTCTAGAGGACTGGAGTGACAGCCGTAGCGCAGTGGTAGGTATAGTGTTTACTGTAAATGTGATAGTTGTAGGTTCGAATTATTGTATCTATTGAATTATTTTCATTTCTCCACTCTAGTAAGCGCGGTGTTGAGTTCCGCAACTCAACATGAAATGTGTGATCACAAAATTTTTGTTTGCCTACACTGTTGTACCGAAAAAAGCACCAAATTGTTGACACCTAAAAATATGGACTACTATAAATAAAAATCTAAGTTTTAGATAAAAAGTGTAGTTCAATAACCAAATTATACACGATAAATTCATTCTCAATCATTTCATTTATGAAATTTATATGAAAAATACGAGTATTTACATTTTCTGAGCAGCATAGATACAGTGTTTGCCGTGACAATTACGGGTTCGAGTCCCACTGGAGGGTATGAACCATTTTCATTTTCTTGTTAGTGTAACAAAACAAAAGGCAGCGTCTGATTTCACCATCAACGTTATGTCTTGAATGTAGAGTACGGAGAGTTTTATCGCTAGGTTCCCTCTGCGAACTGCACTTAATACAATACAAACATCACGTAGGAACCCGAATTCAGTAATAAGCACAAACCCCGTGAGGACCTAAACGTATACGTAAGAGATAGAAAAACGGGCGTGATAGCAAAATTGCCCGATACATTATACAGATAGCACAATGTTTTTAGCGTAAAAGAAAATAAATTGTTAGCTTATTTAGAAGTTGCCTTTATTTTCGTACATTTTTTAATGTTATTTTAGCATCAGGGATACAGTATCCTGGGAACCTGGGAACCTATTACACTCCGTTCCCATTAAGACACTTCCGTTCCCCACTTTCCACCGAATAGAATTTTTAATTTCCCCAATATATTTAAAGCCCGATTCAACATCGTATTTTCCAACGCTCCCTCCAAGCGTTATTTCCCTCGGTATTTTTCCTCGAGCTCGCGAGATTCGAGCTTTTCTTTGCGATAATCGAATCCCTTTTGTTTGTAAGTAAACAAAAAATACTTCTACTTAATTACAGTATACTTTGCAATTTAAACGTCTCTATTAAATTTTATAACTTTGAAATATATTTATTTCTTTGCTATTTTTTGTAAGGATTGACTTCATCGCACCGTCCAGTTTTCGAGACATTGCCTGTTGAATGGAGGAACTCAACGCCTTGCTATGTCTTCTTATCATAGAGCGAGGCAATAAAAAGTAGTTAATTTCCACAAAGTGGGATTGAACGCACACCGTTAGTTTCATAGTCAGATTCCGTACTATTTTACCATATTTTAAATATCTTAAATTATAAAAAAAATCCAAATTACGACAGAAAAACAGATATTATCAATAAATTTATGTATAAACTTATGCATAAATTGCCTTGTTTCGTCTATTATTTATAGAAACCTATTTCGAAGCAAGTATAAAAAAAATTCAATCTCAGTGGGATTTCGTTACATTCAACCAATTTCTTTTGATGTAGAAAAACTCAATTTCTAGCAAAATATTTCTTAGAAGGAAAGTCACGGAAGTTCATTGATGTTAAGTCTTGCAGATGTAAAGTTAATAAGCAATGTTTTGATCTGGCGCAGTTATGTTAAACTCAATATCGTTATGTTAAAAGAAAGCGTTGCGGCGTTGAGTTCAACCAATCAACACGCATGTTTTCAAAATGGGCGGAAAGTAGAGAACTAGCACTAATTATCTCTGCAAGTCAAAATGTATGCGAGATATAGGTTGATATTCTAAACACAACAGAAGCAAGGTAGGCAGAGGGAACCTGCTTCCATTTCCCACTTTCCGAAGAATTCTCAAGGCATTACGTTTGTTTTGAGATAATCATTTGATCTACCTATTGCAATCTATAATCACTGTAGAAAGCAAACTGCCAATCTAATCTCAAAATAAATCTTAAATAAAAAAAATACTTCAAACACGCATTGATAGGCTTCATTAAGAATATAAAACGCTTCCTTTGTTCCTCCCAAACATATCCACGCAAGGAAAATTTCCTTAGGCATTCTGCTGAAAGAATTCGATAAATTTCAAAGACCCCACATCTTAAAGACCGGCTTCCACCGCGTAAAAGAAATGAGCGGGTAAAGTTTAGGCGTATAGGACTACTTTTAAATAATATCGACTTATATTTACACTAATAAAGAGTTTTGTATTTTGTAATTCTCCGTTCTCTGCTCCTTAGAACTGAGTGAGTTCATTTCATTTCTTTCTGTTCGCTTGGTCCCTTCCTCTCGTCTATTTACTTATGGAAATAGAAACTTGAAACGTGAAAACCGAACTTCACATGTCTATACAAAAGTATGTAGGTATAGGTGTATAGGATATATTATTATTTACTAGCTTTTACCGCCAGCTTCGTCGGTATGTTTCTGTCACTCAAACGGTCGCTGTTTGTTCGTTTTTTGTATATAACATTAATTTTTTTCTAGTACCTCAACGCTGTATGAAAAATAAAGCACGTAAGCAGAGATATCCCAGTGTTAAAAGACTTTGTACTCCACTCTCTTATTTTACAGACATTGTTTATAGAGTGGCGGAACTTAACGTCGCGCTTTGTCTTTTTGTGTTCTTTCTAGAACAATGACAATGACAAACAATGACACAGGTAATTTTTCTTAGTAGGATTTGAACCCACAACGGTCGCATTTACGGTCAGACGCCGTGAGCCGCTGCGCTACGACAGCGTTTAATTCTGTCTATTAAATAAAAACTTTTCACGAAAGCTTAACTCTAAATACAATTTACCTCTCACGTTTAGATGAAAATAAATCTTCGTTAAAACGTGAAGCAATAAAACTTTTTTCCCAATAAAAACATTATAAAATTACGACAATATTTTCGTGGAACGTAACTTTTAGGAATCGTTTTCGTTGTACTGTAACGTTATTAAGTAGACGCTAATAGTAAATTAATTTTATTAAAAAATTACCCAAATATATTTACCCCACTGTGTGAAGCAAAAGACAGTAATGTATTTTTCAGTCTTTGTACATAAACATATTATGTAATTATATTAATCAAAAATTCTAGGATATTAATTGTCTTAAATATTAAGATTATTTTTTATGCTTTATAATCCTAACCACAATAAAATGTAAAAATAAACAATTAAACTCGACTTTCAAAAAACTAAAATAAAAACATACTACAGTTTAGAAGTAATACTAACCACCTACATAATTTAAACAATTTCATAATCGATAGGCATGTTAAAAAAAATATAATCAAAATTAAAAGATTTACAGACGGAGTCTATCATTTAAGGAATTGAATCTCCCAAGGTGCCTTTGAAGAGCTTTATTCTTTGTTGTACTGCTCGCACAATACTTTTTAAAAAATATAGATAAATTAAAAATATAAAAAATAATATTTAAATTTATTTATTTTTCAGTTCCCCAGAAAACATAACTTCTTGACACTCTGTCTAATTTCATAGAAAACTTGAACAACTAAAAAAATCGTTTCATACAACGTATGACGTTAAAAGATAACAGACGTACTATGGAAACAGTCTTTTAGACGTTGATTGATGCATTCCGTTGTTAACATTGTTCCCTGGTCACGATAGGGTTGTTATGTTTTTTTTTTTATTAAATTCGCTTTTTACGAGAAAACGCTGTGGACAATTTTCACGAACTTTCATCTACCATAATATTATTCATAGAGAAAGTTCTTAAGAAACAAAACTTGTTTACACATTATTTATACTAGACCTTATTTTTGTTCGAAATCCACTTATATAAGTTAAGAAATTTGGTTTCTTTTGTGAAAATTTAGTTAGAAAAATCGTTCCTTGTGTGCCTCTTGACAATAGTGTTGTAAATAGATCAAAGTGTTAATATAAAGTGTAAGAAAATGTTTGTATCGAAATTGAAACATGTCTTATATGGATTCCATATTTTTAGTTCTTAAAAAAATGCGTAGTGAAACGTGGAACTCGCATTGAGCTTGTCATTAAATCATTGGGGTGGGTTCTAATATATTGATAAATATCCCCAACAATTAATCTTCTTTTATATTTTCCATCTACAAGCAGCTAACAGTTACAATTTTTCTATATGCAAAGATAAGAATTAAGAATGCTGCATCACGTTGTTTCCCAATTCCAAGACAAGGCGTGTTGAGTGGCGGAACTGAACGCCAATTTATAATTGTGTCCATAAAGCCACTAACAGAATACAATATATTATGTACTACTTATACTCTTAAAACAACGCAAAATCATCTTAACATTCAAGATTTCATTCAACTCACCCAAAAATGTAGGGAATTAGGGTTTGTCGGGTTAATTAGTCGGTATTAGGGGATGAAGTTGAGTTTTAAGAAACATTCCCTTATAATTTATGCAACTGCTATTACGGTTAAGCGGTAGCGACTTAGCGTAATATTGCCACGATTTGTTTGAGATGTTTCATACTTACAATTTATTTGCTTAAAATATATTATGGTTATGAATAAAAATAGAGAGGCAAGGGTGTGACTGTAACGCGACGGTTGTGGGTTCGATCCTCACTCGAGGAAGTGAAATATTTATTTACGTTTATATTTCCATTTCTTTGCTCTGGTGTCAACATAAAGCTAGGCGTTAAGTTTTGCCACTCAACACGCAATCTAAGTATATAGTTTAAATTTAAGCTCGATATCTCCAAGCGTTCCTATGATAAAGGCTCTTGACAGACATAAGGACAGACGGACGAACAACAGAATGATTTTTTCAAGAAGCTTATAAGGATTCTTTTTTTCCTTAAAAGGTACGGAACCTAGTATTTAGAAGTAGTAGTAGTAGTATTTAGAAGCCTGACTCTACCAAGCAGACGAAAAAAAAGAAGAATTCAATAGCCAAAGCCACCCAATAACGTAAAAAAGAAATAAATATTAAAAAAAGTATTTTTAAAAATAAGTTTTATTTTCAGCATTTTCAATGGAATCTCAAGTGATACAAATTGCTTTATCACAATAATCCACGTTGCAATAATAAATGTGTTTCTAACTAAGGGTTTTCATATAAAGAATTCTATCAACAGTGAATTCATACATTTTCACATGTGAAAGGGCATTAGGGGCTTGGTTGTACTGATAGCGATTATAGTATTTTCTGTCTATTTCAAGCTATATGCGCACGGCAAGGTAGAGTTGCGTATTTTTTCTGTATTTAAAGTGTTATTCCATTTTAGAAATACTTTTTAACGTAGTGAGGTTTGAACCCGCGCCTTTTAGAAAAAGCACTCTGTTTACTAAGACATACATTCTCAATTATGAGGACTCACGTTCAATTTTTATACGTTTTCTAAAAAAGTATAATACATTGCGTGTTGAGTGGCGGAGCTAAACGCCACGTTCTCTCTACTAAAGCAGCAAGCCAATAATTGGGATATCCACCATGCAACTCACAATCTTTCGAAGGTTGGGCGAAGAGTCCTTTTCCCTTTTAAATTTAGAACCGCATTATTTACATAATATCAATGAGATATTATTGTGAATACATTAAAATATAGTAGGGTGTGATTTTGTGTGACTGTAAACGCGACTGGTTGTGTGTTTAATTATCGCTCGAGGAAATTAAATATTTATTTAAATTTTTATTTTTATTTCTTGGCTGTGATATCGAGGCAAACCGCGACGTTGAGTTACGCTACTTAACACGCAATGCCTCCAGAATTTGCAGAAAGTGGGGAAAGGAGTGTCTTAACACTAGGTACCCTCTGCCTACCCTGGTGTGTATTTGAATTCAACAATATAGCGAACTTTCCACCCGCTACAACTCCGACCGCATACCATATCACCTCGCGCAGGCAAGTGTAAATATGACATGACATGACGACTGAAATGAAATAAACTGTGCAATGTAAGGCATCGTTTGTTGTTACCTCGGGGTGTGATATGAAAATGTGGACTCTGGCAGCCGTGGAGATGGTTTCCATAGGATTTTTAGTAGTGAAGAATTAAAATTGAGTCAGAACTGTATGAGAGGCGGTCTTAGGTTCCATTTCATTTTATTTCTCAGCTCTGGTACCAACCAAGATTGGAAAAGTTAGGTTAGTTTGTTTTCACTATAGATTCCCTCAGGCCAACGTAAAAAAAGGAAAGCACAGGTATAATAATTAGAATTTGGTGTATATAGTTCAATGGACCCGGCAGTTGGCGCTGCAGTATAAGAAATTAGAAAATAGTGAATTTTTACTTTTTTAATACGATAATATTTTTAGCTTCACACTGTTTCCCTCGGATAGCAGGTTAAGCAGAGAGAACCTGGTATTAATTCCATTCCCCTTGCGCCGTCGATTTTTTGAGATATTGCGTGCTAAGTAGCGGAACTCAATGCGTTAAGTAGCGGAACTCAATTCCCATTCTATTCTTGCCAGGAGAAACGAAGTAAGAACCGTCTTGTGTACAGGCTGTACCACTGACGATCATCATGACGTCCTCAATGAGAATATTTTAATGACATTGTATTTAAATCCAAGTCCGGGATCATCTGACGAGGAGATCTAAAGATTATGATTATAAACTTTTTATTATTCTTTTAGATGTTTTTCTTAAAAACAACTATATAATACTAGATTTTTATGACATTCTTAACAAAGAGTCTCTATACATTTCTATTCTAAACTCCTTCCATTACGTCATTCTATTATACCGCGAAGTAACACTTGAGTATGTAATAAAGAAAAGCACAGTATATCATTGTACTGTTATGAACCGAGTTATTTATCAAATTTGTCTTAAGTAATGATCGTGGAAAGGTCCTTTCTTGTCTTAAGTACAATTTCTTTCAGCTTCACGATTTTTCCTGCAAACAGCAGGTTGGGCAGAGGGAACCTAGTGTCCCACTTTCTGCCGAATTCTGGAGGCTTAGCGTGTTTAGTGGCAGAACTCAACGCCGCGTTTTGCCTTGACACCAAAGCGAAGAAATGGAAATATAAACGTAAGTAAATATGTCACTTCCTCGAGTGGGGATCGAACCCACAACCGCCGCGTTACAGTCGCACCCTTGTACCGCTACGCCACGACGGCCTCATATCGTAATTAATTTAAAAAATAATAATAATATTACAAACTAACTTACTTTTTTAACGACCATTACTCCACCACAAAGGTTTTATATCGCAAATATAGCGAATGACTTTTCAACTTTTTCATTTTATGCATTTAAAATATCTCTCGTCGCGGCAGTAAGAAATCTTCGATAGCACCTTATTTTGTATTCAGCCCTCACAATGGCAACTCCTTATTCTGGGTTAGGTTATTTTAAGTGGACATCGTGACGCAGTGGAATACTATGTGACTCTAAGCATGGTTGCAGGTTCAATCCACGCTCAGGGGAATCGATCGACAGTTCGATTCCCACTGAGTTGAGTTTCTTTTGAACTCAAATTATTGAATTATTCGTTTTAAAGTATATCTTTTATATATATATTAAAACTTTTAGTGGTACTTAAATGTAAGTAAAATGAGAAATGAAAAAGCAATTTCTCGTAAAATATTATTTGGATGATATTAATATTGTATATACTTTTGTATATTAATATTGTATTTGTATATCATTTGAAGAAAATATCAAAAGGAATACTGTAAATATTTATTAGCCGTCATGGCGCAGTGGCACAGTAGCTGACTGTCAATACTACGGTTATGGGTTCGATTCCTATTCGGGGAAGAACTACTAACATTTCCTGGCCTCATGAAAAGCCAAGTCTAACAAGTTTCATATATATTTCTTGAGTAAATGAATTCGATTCTTGAAAGCTTTTAAAAATTGCAATATCTCTAAACTAGTGGAAAATGAAAAACAAGGGAAAAATCACTACTTATTACGAAAAATCATATTGTGGCCTAGTGGAACATTGCTTGACTGTATTTGTGACGATTGTGCGTTTGATTCCCCTCCAGAGAAATTATTGTTTCTCATTTCTTCTCATCTTTTAAAGTTTTCCATGTCTACTCAATACGTGAAAACTGCACAAAAGCGTGAAAATGAACCAAATTGACTCTACATAGTCCACTTTGATCCCAGAACAAATCCTGTACAAACAGCTAGTTTATCCAACAATGCGCATCCAGTTTGTTCTCACTTCTCAGTAAGGACGACTACTTAATGAGTCAGGCAAGTAACACTGAACTCAATTATATACTTAGCAGATAGTCCCGGGCAAACTACGTAAGTTTATTTTCGCTCATAAATCGTGAGTTTTAAAAGATTTGCCTTAAACTTGTGGATATTTTTTTAGCTTTTATTATTATTATTTTTTAGGTTTTGTTAGAATTCTTGACTTGATAAGGTCTGAACGTTGAAAGAGTGGAACAAGTGACATGTGAAAGTATGTGGCTTGCATGTAAATTGCCCGCTGTACGCAGATGATGCAGTGCAGTGCACGTTTGGCTGTATACAATGCAGTTGGTACCGATGATGTTATACTGCAGCGAAACGAGGGTATTACAGAAGAAGAATGAAAGAAAAATGAATGATGTGGAAATGTCATCTCTTCGTGGGATATGTGAAGTCAGCTTAGCTAATCGAATACGCAATGAAGAGATACACAGAATGTCAGGTACTTGTGTGGTTGTCAAAGTCAAGAAAGCGGTGGTGAAAGAATGGCATAAAGATTTATGATGGAAAAGTGACGGGTAAAAGAGGTAGGAGAGGTAAGACCTCGGTTGATCTAAAACATAGTATGAAAGATGGAGGGCATATATGAAGAGGTTGATGACAGTGGACGAGGCGAATGAGGTATGTAAATATGTATGTAGATAACTTTGGCGCTCCGTTCTCTCTGACTACCCCGCTAGGGATAGCGTGAAGCTAAGTTAGGTTTGATCTAAATCAGTTTAGTAGTTTTTGCGTGAAAATGGAACAAATATTTATCCTAACAATTACATTTATGATATTAGTAGGATAAAGGCAAATTATTATCAGAATATGGACGCAATAGACAGGAGGTGTCTCGATTCGACCTCGATACGAAAATTAGTATGGAAGGTATGATGTTTATAATAATAAACATTGTACGCAAATACCAGGGTCCTGTTACCGAGATGTTATAAATCTTTATTATTATACGTTAAAATATATTTTTTTAGACAAATAATAAAACACACATCGAAGCTATACTTTTGGGCACAATGTTGAGCAAAGACGATAAAAAAATTATTGATACAAATATACCTATTAAATATTTAAAATCTATTATTTTTTAAAAAATTAAATATTTTTGTTGCGGCGTTGAGTTCAGCCACTCAACACGCAATGTCTTCACAATTCGGCAGACAGTGGGGAACGGAGTGTCTTAGCCCTCTGCCTATCCTGCTGTGTGCGGGATACAGCGTGAAGCTGATTCAATGTTTTTTATAGCTTTTTTCTGGTATATTTAGCTATAACCTAATATTACCTTTCAATAATAATCCTAATGTTATATTTTGGCATCAAATACTTATTGAAAAAAGTATTTGGTTACAACGAACATAGGCCCTCGTGGCGCAGTAGAACATCTAACTATAAACACGATTATTGTTTTCAACCATCGAAGTGCGGGAAATCGGTGGAAAGTGGTGAGTCGAGTGCCTTAACACTATACTTCCTCTGTCTACCCTGCTAAATGCAGGATATAACATGAAGCTAAAAAAATCTACTCTCAAAAAACTTAAATATTTCAATACACGAACTCAATATAAAATAATTGAAAGTATAAGGAAAAGCCAGTTAATTTTACACAATATTAGTGCCCCATTTGACGAATAATGTCAGTAGGTAAAAGATTTCATTTCAAAGGAACGTGATTCTTATTTTGTTGTTTATTTCCTTATTACGAATCAATTGGATCTAATTCTTTTATTATGTCGTGATTTTCCTTTTAGATATTGAAACCCTTTGTTGTAATCTTGTTGTCGCAAGTGAGTTGATATTTGATGTTTTTTTTTCTCTTTTTTTCTCAACTTCACACTTTATCCCGCATATATGCAGAGCAGATAGAGGGATTTTCGTGTTAACTCCATTCTTTACTCATCCGTATAAGGTCGTTTAAAAGACTTTGTGCTGATAGACGTTTACAACCATACCCTATCTCACTGCATCATGATGAACTCTAATATTTGTAAATATATAATGAAGTTAAGCACGAATCTTAAATATAAATTTTACTATTTAATCTATTCGTGTAAAAGTTTCCAGACATATAACAAACATTAAACATAAAAGTTTTCTAAACACACTTTGGATTGTTTAGTGGAATTAAATTGAGTATATTCTACTTTTACGAATGATATATAAACAATTATACATATATTATATGTATGTATGAAGCCGTTATGGTACAGGGTCTGTAAACGCGACGGTTTTGGGTTCGATTTCCTCTCAGGTGAATAAAATATTTAATATTTTCGTTGTGGTAATAAAGCAAAGCGCGGCGTTAAGTTCGGCTATTTAACAAGCAATGTCTCTGAAATTCAGCAGCACGGACTGTTTTAACACTAGGTTCCCAGGTTCCCTCAGCCTGAAGTTATAATGAAAACACTATATCTAAGAAACTTTGATATTCTTTTAAGTATGGTATTAAAAAGTAATAATTTGCAACCATTCCTTCATATAGTATAACGAGATACGCGAAACTATGTACTTTAACTAATTTCTTCGCGTGAAGTATTAATTTTAGTTACGATAACATAAACTTTTATGAAAACATTACACCTATGTGTGTGTTCCAACGTAGAATATTATGTATGTGTGTATAATGGAATACGACGTGTCTATACGTTTGAGATTGTATATGTGTGAGTGTCACACATATATGTACACATATGTGTGTGACACATACATTATACAAATACTTATATGGTATCTATACATAGATTGAGAGACAATTGAGGAAGATTTTATTTCAAATGTCTAACATTTTACGGTATTTTATTATATTAATAATAACATATCAATTAAAATTTTTAAATTTCTTTTTGCTTGTGATTTTTTTATCACACATAGCTGGGTACGCAGGAACCTAGGAATCTAGTGTTAAGACTTCCTTTAAGAAACTAAGTAAACCACTTTCCATTGAATTCTGGTGGAATTGTGTGTTGAGTTGCGGAACTCAACGCCGCGTTTTGCTTTGCAGGACAACGAACTGAAAATATTGAATATTTCTTTCCCCCAAATGGGAATCGAACCCGCAACCATCGTGTCCACAGTCTCAGACTTCAGTTTCAGACTTCTTGTATTTTTATATTTATGTACGTTTGTGTGTGTAATGGTGATTCTATATTATTTAGTCTGTGGCCAGGGTGTGTGACTCTGTGACGGGTCGCTCTACGCATGCGTATCGAAGGTCGCTGCGAAGCGGGTTGGCTAGGGTAGTCCCCGTTTTGGTATGAAATTTTGACAGATGGAAATAAATATATGTTTTTCTTAACTTTCACTTTAGTTATATGTATTTGAAGTGCTAAGTGTATGATAATTACGATTATTATTATTGAAAGTGTAGTTGTACTAGCAAATTATCGTAAAATTTCTTGAATAAAAACCATTCTATCATTAAATTGTAAAATCATTTTTTTTTCGTTTCTATAAAAACCTACTTTTACTTTAAAAGGTCGTTCCATTTAGAAAAATTAGTAGAAAACAAAATACTTAAGCGTTAAGTTTCATCACTCGTCCCACAATATCTCAAAAATTATGCAAAAAGTAAAAACTAACGAGTAAGCAGAGGGAACCTAGTGTTAAAGGAACTTTAATATGTATAATATATACTGTCTACTATACTAGCATGAAGCTGCAATGGTTTTTGTAATAAAAAAAAAACATTTCATCAATGACGTATCGTCCCACATTTGAGTAATAAACCATAGACACCCTAACTGCAGCCTCAGTATCCGAGAAGGTTTTATATTGACCTATACCTACTACTAACTCCACGTTTTCAGGCAGTCAGAGCGAGACCGAGCACATTACAAGCTGAAATCCTCTCAAGTGGGAAAGGGACAGATATACTTAGACACACGGCCGGGTCCACACTGTTCAGTATGTTCGGAACGCCGGCTGAAAGTGCTGCTTTGTGAGGTTCCCGAGTAATTGTATATCGAAATCCGCGTGTAAACGTTCATAACCAAAATAAGGTCAGCAAGTGTTTGTAGAAGTGTTTTTTTTTAATTACTCAAGTGTCTCTGTGCAGTGATCTGTGCTGTGCCCGAAGTTACAAGGACTGTGTGAAGCATGTAAGTAAAATTGTGATATTTTTGCTGTTTTTTACTAAATTTTGTGCCAAGATAGGTCGAATGTGTTTTCGAAAATTGATATATTTACAAAAAAATTCAAATATTTCGTCGTTTTTAACTATTTTTATCAATTTTTTACCATTATTTCTTTGAATATACCTTCGTATACGAAATTGAAGAGGTTATTAGAGATTATGCTATGTATGAACAAATATAGGTTTGTGGTAATGTGTCATTTAACTTTGGACAGAGTATCAAAGTATTATATTAATTAGTAGATTAGAAATTGTTCGTGTATTAAAATCGTATTAATCAAATGTATATATAGATATTTAGATACTATATATAAATGTAGAAATATCTATATTTATTATAATAAATAAAAAAATATAAAAAATATTTCATACTATAGCTTACGTATGGTTTAGTGGTCAGAACGTTTGGACGGTTTTCAAGAAATGTTCGTTGAAATCGTGCAATGTATTTTTTTATACGTTTTTATAAGTTTTTATATAGTATTTATATGGTACTTCTATAATAGTTTTGTTTCTAAATGTGGAATACTTATTTATAACTGTAAAATCCAGTTTAAATCACTGTAACCGCAGCGCACTTTCGATCGCGATATGCCCCCGTCAATTCTGAAAATACCACTATTTCATAAATTAAGGTTGCCATCAATATAATAATAATAAAAATATTTTATATTTATAGCCTATACTATAATGTAAGCTTATACAATATTTTTATGAAAAATAATTTACGTACGTAGAACAATTTTACGTACCGGGACATGAACCTGCGCCTCTTGGGTACCTTTCAAGAGGTTCTTATCCTTATATGGAATATCGCTTAGCATTGTTATTTTTTTTATAAATTAACTTCGTATATTTCCAAAAAACGTAAAATGAAATAAAGATCTTTAATGGTTTGTTATTTAAATAAAAATTAAATATTATAAAGCTGCATTTATAAATGAATATATTACGATTGATTCAGTTTAAATATTCACTTATTATTGTGCAGCATGCTGGGTCATAAGCCAGCGACTGTTATGGGTTCAACTCCCACTCGGGAGAATGAAATATTTAATATGTTTATTTCTTCATTCAAGTAGTTAGGTAAAACGCGGCGTTGAGTTCCGCCAGTCAACACACAATGCCTCGAGGTCAAGATCTAACTACGGCATACAGTGTTAATAAAAAAAATGTAGTGAAGTGAAAATGAAGTGGAAGTGAATAAAATGGTTAGGTTCCTACTTTTATGAATCTACATCCGCCTACAAGTTAACATGTATTGAGGGTGCGTAGTTATTTCTTCAGTACAATTAGGAGTTAACCATTTTACAATATGTCAAATGAGGTTCCTACTTAATATAAAGCTTCAGACCAGTAAGGGGACCAGTGTGTATCACCTAGTGTTGAGGAATTCCGTTCTCCACTTTCTACTAATAATATTTTTAATAATTCGAGTTTCAATAAAAAAAAATGAATCAAATTGTATATAAAGTAGTAATAGTCTTTTTATTACTACAAACATTAATAAAAAAAATAATTTAGCATCTAGCTGCTATTTATTAAAATATCTCACATTTTTGGGACGGGAGGTAGACGAAAAAAGAACCTAATAATAAGTACGATCTAGTCTCCCTTTAAAGTTATCACGTTTTACTTAGAAAACAAAATATTAAGCAGAAGCATTAAATTAGATTCCAGCCCTGGCCTAGGGGCACAAGGGACAGGTTGTGTATTCGATTCCCAGTCGGGGTATTTAATTATTTTCATTTCTTTGCAATGCAAGAGTTCGGCGAAAGTGCAGAACGAAATTAACTTAGAGGAGTGTCTTGACATTAGGTATCCAGGTTCCTTCTTTTTGGCTTGCTATGTGTGAGAAACAGCGCCAAA
Source organism: Heliconius numata (assembly GCA_016802625.1). Classification (NCBI taxonomy): domain Eukaryota; kingdom Metazoa; phylum Arthropoda; class Insecta; order Lepidoptera; family Nymphalidae; genus Heliconius; species Heliconius numata. The sequence continues at coordinate 745,990 of JAEBDU010000006.1, forward strand.
CTAAAAAAAAACAGTTGTTCCTGACGTAGAGAATTCAATCAAACTCATACACAAACTCTTATAATCTTAGGATAGACAAATACCATTCGAACCCACAACTACCGTGCGTATAATTAAACACCTACACCACAACGGTGTCTATTAATTTTTAAAATCTCATAGACAAAAACCCTTTATATTTAAATGTGTTTCTTGCATTAAGTCGAGTAAAGAGTATTCAAGCCGCTTCCCTTTGTTTTAATGACCGTAGAAAAAGTGGAGTCGAAAGACTTACGAAAGTGTTACACCTGGACTTTTGATATTGTATGCTTCAATTAGAAGATTTTTTATCCGACTGTGGTGAAGCCTAAAAAGAGGGTTACGTATTTACGAGTATGTATGTAAGCCCGTTTCTTTGTTCCCTTCTAACTGTTAAACCAGTTAACCGGTTTTGATTCAGCTATGTGCGAGATATAACGGGAAGCATAAAAAACCACGCAAAGTTATTCGCGACAACTAGTAATATATTTAAAACTTGGAACATGTTTTTTAATGCGACGATGATTCATATCAATGCTTGGTTAAACGCAAACATTTTGCGTTCAGTGAAAATATAAATATTCTGTATAAAATTATTAAAGACCATCTTGGTACAGTGAAAAGTTTATGATGTGAGTTCTTCTTTCTTCTTGAGCTTTACGCAGCAGGGTAGGCAGAGGGAACCTAGTGTTAAGACTCTTGTTACTAGCTAAAGTTTATTCCACTCAGCACGAAATAGCTTAAAACTTGAACGGAAAGTTTTATAGGGAAATATTTATTTTATTTTAAAGCAAAATCGAACCCATACCTTTCGGGCTACCAACAACTGAACTAAAAGGACAATATTGCGCAACAAATTTTACATTATCACAAGCTGTATTGATAACAATGCCGTAATCTCCTAATAATGAAATGCTTTCAAAGTTTAATCCGTAATACTCCAGCATGAAAGCAGATTATAGTACAAAGCATGGAGACTTAACGCGAATATACAGACTAGGTATGATAGGATGTAGTGGAAGTGACTCTAATTGAGATGGTTGTGGATTCGATTCTTACCTCTAATGAATAATAAAAATATTTATTTTTAAATAAAGGCCAGTCGTAGCGCATGGTTCGATCCCCTCTCGAAACTGTAGGACATAATTTTTAATTTAAATTTATATTCTCATTTCTTCGCTCTATTGTCGAGGCAATGCGTCGCGTTGAGTTACGCCACTCAAAACGTAATGCATCCAGTCTCTCATTCGGAGGAAAATGGCGAACAGAGGGTTTTAACACTAAGTTCACTCTGTATAATATAGATACATAAAAATAGTACCTTTAATTTTTTTTTGTGTTTTTACTAACTCATATTATTTCTAAAAGGTTATATCACAAATACGTAGACTGCCACAGCCCGGTACCAACAACTTTGATAACCCTTAAGTAAGGGCATCATCTCTACATCCATCAACTCATTCAAATGAACGTTTCATAACTTATGATATATGGATTGGCCATATATTTGTCATTAGTGTCATTTCTTCACCGCTATCATTATTGAGGGGTGAATCTTTCTGTGGTCTTAGCCAAGCTTGTAAGTTAAAGTCGTTGCTGATATATTTTAAGCTTAATATATCAAAACTTCAATATTTAATATTCCAATAAGAAAACAACCATTAGCAGAGTCCATTATTCCAATATTGATATTATTGAAACATGCTTTCATTTCACACTCTATACTGCATATATTCTTCTGCCCGTAGAGGGAAATTAGGGTTAAGACACTCTGTTCTCAACTTTCCGCACAGTTTTTGAGACATTGAGCGTTAAGTGGAATCAACAACAGACTTTGATTTGCACGAGTGGGGAAGTGAATATTACTACTTGCTCCGAGTAGGAATCAAACCCACATCTGTCACGTTTACAGGGCATAACATTAATAAAAATTGGACCAAAAATAGAAATTCCTCAGGCAAGAGATCTCAATAACCTTTTAAGAACTACCACTTGAAAAAGGAAGGCCAACTCATCATCCGCATACTTGAATGGTATCGACAGCGTATAAATTGAATAAATCACCCCTAGTTTTAATAGAATCAAGTGTCAGCCGAGATTTGTAGTCTATCGAGATCCCGAAATTACTTCAGCGACTCCAATTGTTCTGACGATCGGAGAATGAAGGGTTAACAAAGGCCTATTCGACCTAATTAAAGATTTTGACTAATTGGGGCCGTCGTGATGCAGAGAGGGTTGTAGATTCGATTTCCAGTCGGGTCAGTCGGTGTCAGGTAACGAGGCAAAGGGTAGCGTTAAGTTTAAAAACTCAACACATAATGCCTAGAGAATTCGGCGGAAAGTCGTAAAAAGACGTGATTTAATGGGAGCGGAGTGTCTTAACACTAGGTTCCCAAGTTCCTTCTCCCAACGTTTATGGAATACATTGTGGAGATTAAAAAAGACAAGGTGAATATAGGTTCGAATTTTACATGTTTTACTTCTTAAAGTTTCGGGTATGGGGAAATTTTAAATTATTTACGAAGCGAAACATTTGGGATTTAAAGTGCTTTTAATTATTCATAGTATTGATTCCTTAATTTAATAATGGAATGTATGGAAAGAGCCTGATAGTAGAATTCAGATTCATTTAATTTATTTAAAATTGTTATATTTTTTTTAAATTGTTCTATTTATTTAAAATTGTTATATTTATTTTAATTTTTTTTTGCTTTACACTGCATCCCACCTATGGAGGCCATTTTGGTGTGGGTCACAAGGGTGTGGATGTAACGCGACAGTTGTGGGTTCAATCCCCGCTCAAGGGAATTAACTATTACTTAAAAAGAGAAACATTAAATAATTAATAAACATACACTCACAAAATATATATGTCTCTTTTTTCTGTTTCAAATTGTATGCCGCTGTTAGCAATGAAGGCTGAGGGTACCATCAATGTTAAGACACTCTATTTTTCATTTTCAATCGAAATTCTGAACGTATTGCTTGGTGAATGGCGGAACCCAACGCCGGGGTGCCAGAGCGAAAAAAATGAAAATATTAATGAAATTACAACAGGCCATCGTGTACGGACTAATTATTATTCTAATGTCGAACCAAAAAGTCTAATAAATTCAAAAGAACTCAACATCTAAAGAAACTTGAACAAAAACATATTTAAAAATACAACTCCGAAGATTCTAATATTAATTTATTATCAACCCCTAAAGGGATGCTGTATTTGCTCTGCCCTAGTTCGATAAAATTAATAACGTGGCCGCAAAAACTTTACCTCGATTCGAGAAAGTATTAAAATTAAAAGGCTATCTTAACACCCAGGTTCCCCTGAACAAAAACTCGATGGGCGTGAATACGATTCCCATTTTGGGGATTGAAAATATTTAAATTTATTAGCTCCGGTAACATGACGAAGCGCGACATTGAATTCAGGTCCACCATGTCATGTCCCAAGAATTGGACGAAAAGTGGGAGAATGGAGTGATTAAGCACTAGATCATGCAATTACTGTAAAAGCTACGAGTATTAATTTAATAATTTTATTTTGCCATCGTAGTGCGAGCTCCGCCACTCCACTGGCAATGTTTCAAAATGCGGCGGAATGTAGTGTAAGTGTCTCAGCACTAGGTTCCCAGGTTCCCTCTGCAATGTGCGGGATACAACGTGAAACAAAAAAAAAAATCATCTTCCTTCCTTTGTAAGATAACGCGTTGTTGAGTTCCATCCTTATCTTAATTTTGGTCAGAAAGCGTAAAACGGAGTGTCTGAACACTAGATACTCTGTCTGCAAAGTGAAAAAGGATGAAGCTAAATAAATAAAAAGAAAAAAAGCCATCTCACTTTGCAATACAGAGAGAGAGAGTCTTTATTTAAACGAATTCAATCGCGTAGTTTCCGTTCAGAAATCAAATATTTTCCCGTTGAATAGAAATATTTCATTTCGGCCGTTTGAGTATTTACCTACCAACGAGTATAGCTATTTTTAATTTGAGGCGCACCGTTAATTGATCTTTTAGATTTTCCACTGAAAGGAATCGCCTCGGAAAAGTGTGGAGAGGCCGACGTTAATATAATTATAATGAAAAAAGCAATGGAGAATTTATTTTCT
>JAEBDU010000006.1:779616-817669 GCA_016802625.1 Heliconius numata
TGATGTATTTTAAGAAACAAAAACCAAAAAACAAGATGCAATGAAAATTAATGAAGTCAATGAAGGCAATGATTCCGCGGAGGTGATATATAATGACGATGGCATTACACAAACTGCCTTTACATATATGCAATTCTATAAAGCAGTATTTAATAAATGTGAAATTAATATGCTTCTTATTGAATATTCAGTGTAAAGTGAAGAGAAAATGTAAATTAGAGTCTCAAGAGAGGATCAAGCTAGTGATACTATTAGTTCTGTTATTAAGTGCAAATTCTAGTGGCAACAATTTTAGTGGAGGTAGAAATTCTATGTTAAGGACTAGAATAATAGGAACTAGATACGGTAAATTACAAGGTGTTATACTACCTATGGATCAACATAAGTATTTGAAGCCGGTTGAGGCGTATATGGGGGTGCCGTACGCGACACCCCCCACTGGATCTAATAGGTGCGTATTATGGTTACTACCGTATATTTATTTAAAGTAGTTTGCGTTTTAAATTTATAGTTATAGTTCTTAACAAAAAAGCTTACGCTATTAGTTAAAATTTACTTTTTCCGGGCTGTATAAGGAATTATTAAGACACTCTTTTCCTCACCTTCTGCCCGTAATCAGACATTCTGGCCTGAAATGAAAATAATTCATTACTCTGAATTTGAACGGAAAATACGCGTTTGCAGACAGTACCGGTGCATTAGAATGTTGTTAGAAACTTGTTTCTATATCGGTGTTTATATTAATCTTACATTAAAATAATTTAATAATATAAATAGCAGGACACACTAATTAAATTTTACACATATTTTTAATAGAATAAATATTAAAACTGCCGACAGAAAGCAAGAAAAGCTTCGGGAAAAGCATTGGGAATTAAATTATTACAAAAATGTAACTTACAAAGTTTCCTTTCAATTTGTACCATAAAGTTCATGGCCGTCAGGATTTTCAATTCAATTACAAATAGTTTACGGTGGGGTCTTGAACTGGTTGAACGTGTACGGCATATTGAAGTAGAAACAATATTATATTTTCTTAATAAATTTTGACTTACACTATTTCTTATTAAAGACAGGACGGAGTTAGGACAACTCTATTTTTTTATTATCTATAGACTTAAAGTCGCATTTTATTATCTATAGACTTAAAATATAATCTATATTTGCCATTTTATAAAATACACAAATTTTTTAAAATAGGCGTATAGTTCTAGAACTAATTAAACTTCTCTAAACTAATCTAGTAGTTACTAGGTACCAATCGATACCTATCCCATATAATATCCATTAATAATTGTTACATTTAATTAAATATCTATATAATATTAACCAATATTATTTTTATTTAGATTCGCCCCCACAAGAGCACCAGCACCGTGGGATGACGTAAAGACAGTAGACCAAATGGGACCAGTGTGCCCCCAACGTTTGCCAGACATCTCAAATGAGACGCTAACTCTTGAAAAGATGCCGAAGGGTAGACTAGAGTACTTGAGGAGATTACTGCCCCGATTGAAAAACCAAAGTGAAGACTGTCTATATATGAATATTTATACACCAGTACAAGGTAATGTATAATATTGTATGTTAATGATACTAAATATGTTTGCTCCGTAATGATAGCATCGTAATTTCAATATACTTAATCATATGAGCTTACAACATTTCTAAAGATTATAAGATGATTGAGTAATAATTTTTTACAAAATATTTGTGGTTATTTATTTATATTTATTTATGGTTATATGGACGATTTCAATTTCTTCGATTTAAAAAAATTGGGAAACAGAATCTTTTTTAACCGACTTCTGTAAGAAAAAGAGGTTATCAATTCGACTGTATTTTTTTTTATTACTATATCATTTAAAAAAGAAAGAAATGTCTCTGCTTAAAATGTGACAGTATTTTTTTTTTAAATAAAAAGTGCTCTGGTGCATTTAGCTATAAATAAGTTTCGACGCGGTTGTGGCTCATGGGCGCAAACTTCCGATTGCAAACGCGACGGTTGTGGATTCGATTTGATTATATTAAGTTCTTTGCTCTGGTAAAACGGGGCGTTGAGCTCCGCCAATTAACATGCAAACTCAAAAAATCACCAGAAAATGAGGAACCGAAGTTTCTTAATCGGAACGAAGTGATAGGAAGGAACCAGGGAGCCTAGAGTTAAGAATACTAGGCTCCCTGGTTCCCTCTACTTATCCTGCTATATGCGGTGTATAGCGTGAAGCTAAAAAAATGTTAACAAAGAATTTCACAAATATAACATCCAACATTTCTATTCTTCACATATCAAGTTTTGCACTTGTATTTCTAAGCTCTAGTCTTTTCCAGCGTTTGATATCGCTATACGCACAATTACATTCGAAACGTTCGCAAGTGGCGCTATCGGGAATTTACTCACTTCGGTGGTCACGTTCGTGTTTTACTCTAATCAAAATGAATCTTTTCTATTGTATTACTATTTATTGTGAATGCTGAAGCACAGTAGGGATATTATTTTAGTATAAGGGGCATAAACGAATGACTGTAAAAGCGGCAGGTTGTGGGTTCGAGTCTCATTCGGGGAAATGAAATATTTAATATTTTAATTTATTTTCTCTGGAGTTGAGGCGAACCGTAGCGTGATTTCCGCCATTCAATGTCTCCAGAATTTGGCGGAAAATGAGAAACAGAGGTAGAATAGGAATGGAGTGTGGGTGGAAATGTCCAAATGGAAACGGAGTGTCTTAACACAAGATACCCAGGTTCCCTCTGCTATGTACAGGATACAGTGAGAAGCTAAAATAATATTAAATCTAGTCAATCTGATTGGATGTTATAAATAAAACATGAAGTTACCAAGAGATTTCTATACATTTAACATTTCCTGAGTTAGAAAACATTTATGCTTAAAAAAACATTTCCAAGGTTCGAGAAAAGTGATATATTGCTAGGTAGCTATCATGTTTACTCACGTGGATAGGCACGTTCATGTTTTATTGTAAACAAAATAAATCTTTCCTAGTGTCAACACATTTTTTTATCTTCACACTGTAGCCTGAACACAGCAGAGGAGGCAGAAGGAACCTGGGAACCTGATGCTTAGATACTCCATTCCTGCTTTGCACCGCATTCTGGCGTTGCGTGAGTGGCTGAGCTTAACGCCGCGTTTTGCCTTGTTACCAGAACGAGGTTTTATCAGTTTCATAATGTACATTGCATATAGCAGTCTCTCCACTCCTACATAAAAATAATTCAATGGCCCAAATTACCAATCTGGGAAACCATTATGTTGGACCATTCCCTTGAGGATAAAATGGAAAACATGATTAAAGAATTATAACATGATTAAAAAATATTGAAAAAAGTATTTGTTTGGAAAGTTGTTGTAAACTCATATTAATATGGTTTAAAGATAGTTCGCATTATAAGTGTCACATTTCTCCTTTAATATAGGGTACATTGCGGGACTTAAAGACACTTGAAAGGTTTCTGAGATCAAGTACAGTTGTTAACCCCTGTAGAGCTTGCTCTAATGCATACATATGCTATTATTTGATTCGACCAAATAATCATTATGTTTTACTTTAAGTAACTATATTAGTTGGATTGAGACGCACCTTTTATAAGTTTCAGCTTTTTAGGGTTAAAGTTGTAGAAATTGAATTATTAAGATATCTTACCACGATATGTCTCTAAAATATGGAAAGAAGAGAGAGAAAAAGTATAAAGGATAGGCTTATAAAGACATACAAATAGTCTAAAATACATTTCACCTTACAGTATTCTCAAATTCTATTCGTTTTATATGAAACAACGATACAAGGCATTTTAGAATAAATTGAAAAAAGAGAAAAATGAGTCTTGGACCGTAGTAAAAATTATCCTACCATAAATTTTAGTTTCGTCCGTAATTGTTATAGAACAAATAATAAAAGTTTTGTAATATTTTATTCATGCAGCGAACCAATTCTCTTTCATTCATAAATAACAGAATGCGACATACAATGCCAGTCCGTTGCTTGAATTTCGACGTTATAATATTTCATTGTGCATGTTAAGAGTATATTTTGTGTATTTCGTAGCTGACATGGAAATAGCTGAAGAGAATATATACTAGATGCCGTCGTGGTGGAGTAGATTTTGAATGTAAACGCAAAGGTTTGGGGTTGGATTCCCGCTCGGAGTAATGAATTATTATTATTATAATAAGAAAACAGAGCGCGACATTGAGTTCTGCCACTCGACGCGTATTCGAGTATTTCAAAACTTGATCATTTTGGAACAAAAATTTGGAATTTGGAATTGTATATTGAGTTATATATTTAAGACCCTCAGTTTCCCACTTTCTGCTTAATTTCCAGACATTCCATGTTCAGTAGTGAAATTCAGAAATATAAAAGATCCAAGAGTTACAGGAATTTTTCCTATAACTTTTAGCTACAATGTTATAGAAAAATAGATCACAATGATTTACGTTCACTAAATTTTAATTCTACATCAATAGAATATTGGAAATCCTTTGGAATTTCGTTCGAACAGTTTTAATCACACCTCATAATGCCCGTCCGCTACGATAGTTTCATAAGAAAGATCTTTTGTACCGCCTGAATGAAACTGTAAATTATTACTTTTACTTAAATCTCAACCTCTAGTAAGAATAACGGCCGCGTTGCAAATATTTGGAGTTCCATTGTTCGAGTAAATGGAAACACGGTAGCGTTTTGATTGTTCCATCGATTCATTTCAGTGAGATTTTTGTATTTTTTTTTTTGGTTTTTAATGTAGAATAGTATTATACTTTTATAACGCTTTATCCTGGATGTTACGGGGTAGCAAAAGAAAATCTAGTACTCTACTCTACCCTAGTACTATCTGATTTCAAATTTCCTTCCCAATGTATATTTTCTTATAAGTATGTGAGAGTAATAGTATAGATAATTAGCACTATGTTCTCAGGTTCCCTCTACCTACCCTACTATGTGCAGGATACCGCGTGAAGCTAAAAATATATAGACTTTTCTCTAGCCTCTTCCTCATTATATCTGAAATGCGTGAATGCTCTAATAATAAACACAAATAAATCAAAAACAAAAAAAATAAACAAAGGCCGTCGAATATTTCAATCAAAATATTTTATATACAAAAGTAATCCTATAGAAACTTTAAGGTGCGGTAGATTTTCATTACATCGACATTATATCACAGTGGGATGTTTGATAAGGCTGTATTCCTAATAGAGCATTATAGAGTATTGCATAATAGAGTATTTTAATTATTTTTGATTCCCTACTCTGATAAAACGAAGTGCAGCGTTGAGCTCTGCCACATAATAAGCAACGCCTTGAGTTTCAGCAGAGAGTTTCTTCACTCTGTTCTATTCTTTTCATTCTCTCTAACACCCTGTTATACGAAAAAAGTGACAAGATGACAAAAATATTATGTAAATAAAGCATATTGCAGTAATTTTAATTAGCTTTATGTTTTAAATACGTGTTTTTGCAACGTTAAAACAACGTAAAACCCTCTCATGTAATTGGTTGACTACAAAGCACTCTAAACTAACGCTTGATGTATGAGTGGCGTGACGTTGATTTGTTCTAGATTTACATGTATGCGCATGTTTTTACATGTTAGCATACAAAACAAGTATGAAAAGCTGCTATTAGTATGAAAGAAAATTGTGCGATTTTTAGTTAAAAAATGAGTAATTAGTACGATGAGCAGTGTATGATGCTACAGCATATTAAAGTCAAGGTCTTTTGGAAAATTTTCCATCTTGTTGCCTATGTTTTAGTAACAAAAAGTCTAGTTTTAATATTTATGTCGTATAAATATTAAGAAGCCACTCGTAGCGTGCGAATTTTAACAAGATAGGTTGTGGGTTCGACTCCTACTACTAAAGAAGTAATATTTAATGTTTTCATTCCCTCGCTCTAGTAACGAGACAAAACAAGCCGTTGATTCTCGCCAGTCAACACTAATATCTGAATATCACTGGAGTGGAACGAGGAGAAAAAAAATCTAAAATAAATCTATAAGTTAATGAATTCTTTCAACAACACAATTCTAAGTAAAAAAAAAATAAAAAGAACGAACAATATTTTCATATTTGAAAAAACTACGGATTTTATCGCGTAAGTTCTTATTATGTGATAATTTACAACACCTCGATTTCCACGCGTCAAACACTTTATAGAGGTTTTATTAAGAACAGGAAATTGGATTAGTCGGTTCTTAGAAATAAATTCAGTCTAGTTTTCTTCAGTATATAATATTTTTTTATTTATGCTGTATCCCGTATATAGTAAGTACAGCATGAGTATTGTCAAGTCACTCCGTTCTCCTCTTTTCACAAATTTTTCCAAACTTTTACTTTTTTTAACGTATAGAATGAAAAAGTTCAACACGTAAAGTTTCGTGATTATTTTCACTTGGGCGTTTTGTTACTAAAGCGAGGAAATGAAAATAGCTCATTCCCCTCAGTCGAAATCGAACCCACAGTAGTTGCGTCTACAGTTATACACTGTGCAACTGCGCTACGACGACCATTCGTAATCGTAAGTTAACATAGTAATTTTGAAGTGAGCTTTTCTAATACTAGGAGAAGAAAGCAAAAATATTTCACGCTTTTTCCCCTCAAATCCAGATACACGGTGTAAACCTAGTGTTAAGACACACTTTGACTCTCTCCACATTCTGATTAACTTTCAAGACAATCAAATATTGTTTTGTTCATACTTTAAATTGTTTTATTGAAAGTTTTCATTAGTCAGAGACACTAACATTAAGACACTCTAATCTCCCTCTCCAACCAAACTGAGACAATGCGTATTACGTGACGAAACTTAACCTCATTTTCCTACACCGAAGAACTGACAATGACAATGACAATAATTAAAACATTCAAAATAGTCACAAACAGATAAAGTAAGACACCACTAGAGTTGTCAAAAGCAAGTCACTATATTAAATATAGTACACCACTACGAGACACTACGAGATATAGTCGCTGCGACTCATCTCTCATCTGCATGCAAATGTGGAACATATCAGCGGCATGACCTACATCTGTAGGGGTAGGTCTGTAGGAGGGCTGGGGCTAACCAATTACGAAATAGGTATATTATTGTTAGGTTTATTCTTTCAGTTATGGCTCGCGAATGGAATGTTGGATTTATGTTGTTTTAAAAATGGAGAATCAAATTCAAATTGTAAAATGGAGAATCTCCTTTTTTTCCTTTTTTTATAATTTTGTTTAGTGCTTGGTTCACACTCTATTATTTGCATACCAAATTTCAACTTAATAAATTGGTTAGTTTTTTCTGTAAGTTATCTGTTAGTCACTCAGTAACAGAATAGTTTTTAGGGTTTCATAACCAACCCAATACGAAAAAATAAAATCCCCTATTACTAATACTTCGCTGTTTGTCCGTCTATCACCAGGCTGTACCTCATGAACCTTGATCGTTAGACAGTTGACAGATGTCTTAATATATGTGAATTTTCACAGATGATGCATTTCTGTTGCTACTATAATAACAAATACTAGAAAATAGAATTAAAAATATTGTATACATTCTATATGCATTTCAAATATGAGAAAATAACTGAGAACGAAGTGCGAACACTAGGTTCTCATTTTCTACACTACCATACGAAAAGTTGAATAAAATCTAAAGAAATATGAAATTATTTATAGACTTAGAGGCCGTTGTGGCGCAGTGGTGGCATCCCTACTTTTCTGGTAGTAAAATCGCGGCGTTGAGTTCCGCCACTCAACATACAAAATCTTGTCCCTTACAAAAGAAAAAACCTGAAGTGAATATGATGAGATACATTTTGAATTTCACACATTTGAACATTCCCACTATATCAATTAAAAGTCCGAAATATTATAAATGTTTATCCAAATATTTTTAAAACTAACAACTAACAACTTTTGTGTTATTATATACGAGAACAATACAAATTTTAAACGTAACTGGAGTTTAAACTCCGGTAATGAAATATTTTAATAATTTTTCCTCGCTTTGGTCGAGGACGAGCACATAACACGCAATTCATCGGAAACAGAGGGAACGAAGGTGTCTTAATAGGAACGGACTGTCCTAACATTAGGTTCCCAGGTTCCTTCTGGCTATTCATGGCTATGAACTACTTGTGAAGCTAAACAATAAATAAAAATATAATAAACAACATTATTTTTCTATCATTTGAAGACAGAATGCTTCTCACAATTTTAAAGCACTCAAAAATAAAGACTATGTTTTTATAGAGAAGTTCGGTATGTCGCTGCGTATGTACAATTCTATGAACGTTTATTTTGCTTGAAAATACTCTAAGTGGGACAACTGACGATGGAAGGACAAATGTTTGTTTGACCTGGTCTTCTTTTAAATCTATAGTTTATTTTTATATTATACAGTTTCAGTATATTCTTGATTATCAGGGTAGGCAAAAGGGAACCTAGTGTCGAAATATTCCGTTATGCACGCAGTGCCGAACTTTTAAGACAATTTAAATTCAACCAAACCCTATCCCACCGTGCCACTACGGTCTCTATATTTTATTATGTGTTATTATTATAGGTTGTGAATAATAACCAATCTGAGAGTAATTCCATCAATAAATTTTATATAATCGCTTAATCTGTTTACTAAGAGCTACAAACGGGTACCATCATTTCCTGTTTGGCTAAGATACTTAGTAGATTCACTGATACCTGATAATACAAAAATATGAGTTTACATTATGTTCTCGTAAATCTATGGCATTTTAATCTACTCTAGTGCTGGTAAGTCTAAAAAGACCTGGAATAACCTGGCGTAACTCTACTTCCCTGTGCCTACCCTGCTAAGTGCGGAATACAGCGTGAAACTAAAAAAGTAAACAGAACAGCCTTTCGAGCCGATGGTAACTTTATGTTCATTCGACTTGACTCGACTCGACTCAATAGTCCTTATAGTAAAGTATCTTCTATAAAGTCTATTTGAATAAGCAACATATGAATTTGAATATAATTTGTAGTCTTTTCACAATAAATGGTGTATTTTTAAGATTATATAAATACCCTCCTTATACACTATTAAACAATTAATTACAAGGAAACAGAGAGATAAATCACCAAATAAACTATTTCAATGTAAATATACAGTACTTCAGTATTTACTATCCAATATTCAGACAATCGTGCGTGAACGTGAGCGAAATTCAAATACGCGTCTATTAAAACACTATGAGGCTACGAGCTGTACTCGTACTAGCGGCGTGGAGGAAATTGCGTCTCCTTGTAGACTAGAATTATTTATACTAACCCTTGGATCCTTATTAAACTCGTGGTTTAGTATTTATTGGGCTTGTTTAATATGATGGATCGTGTAAATTCAATTTCTGGTCGAAAATTGTATGATATTTTTGGTCTCTTTTATATTAACGTAATTAATGCTCAAGATTTGACTTGGCTATTTTTTTACGTCAAAGCTTCTGAAATATATCAACCTAATAGTATAAGTTTTAAATATTAATATAGGAAATGTATTAAAAAAATAACGCAGCGGATTTGAATCCTTACCTCTTTAAAGCCGTCCGTTTCTAAGTGTGGAATGACACTTTAAAAATTGTTAAAGGTACTGTTTAAGATGATTTGCTAATATATGTAGACTGTACGTAAAAAATCATCGAGCTAAATCACGATCTAGAATTACATCTTCAGTGAACATAAAACTTGGCCCTCTTATAGATCTCCAAATCCTTTATTGGTGAAATCGAAAGAGACGCATAATTCCATATTGAACTTGACTCTCATTTCACATTTAAACCTTCCTCTTAAATTTCTCTGTTTATAAGTGAAACCCACATTAAAATCCATCACCCTTTTCTAAAAGAATCTTAACACAACCCCTCATATAGAGATGATGCGTCAAACAAAGAGGATGAAGAAACATTTTATGACAAACAAAAAAAAAACCTTTTACCCGGCTTTTAAAAAGTTTGTACGCCCTCGTTTTTGAGGCCATATTGAATTTATTGGTATTTCATATTCAGTAAGCCCGCCATAATAAAGTTTTATTACTGAAATCTCCTACATGTCAGATGGTGCAATGAAAAAATATGTGTGTGTTTTTTTGTGTTTATCATTTAAAAATCTATCGTTTTGTTCGGTTGATTTATTGAGGATTTGAGTGAATGTAATAAATTGTTGAAATTATTTTTATGTACCTAAAATTTTTACGTTTCAACGATATGAATATTAGTTTTATTTACAGAGGTCATTGTGGCGTAGTGAGACATCGTCTGACTGTAACACGACAGTTGCAGGTTCAAATCGGGATAATGAAATATTTTCATTTCGCTCTTGTAACAAAACAAAGCGTAGCATTGATGTCTATCATTTAACATACAATATCCAAAAAAATGTCTTAAGACATTCCAGTCTTCACTTTCTGTGGAATTTTCGAGGCATTGTGTGTTGAGTGGCGGAACTCAACGCAACGTTTTGCCATGTTACCAGAGCAAAGAACCGAAAATATTAATAAATAATTATTATTCATACCCCGAGTGGGAATCGAACCCACAACCGCCGCGTTTATCTTTGTGCACAATATCACTGCGCCTAGATAACCTAAAAAGTTGTATCAAAAATTCTCCTAAATAAATAGTATTGTTATCAATTAATAAACACATAACCATCAATCCCACCACAGTCGGTTAAACAACAAGTATCAAAACAATACGAGCATTTTCATTCGTATTCAATGAGAAAAACATATTTCATTTGCTTGGATTGAATCCAAAGCGGGAATATATACTCTACGCTTCGAATATGTCATGCGAAACACTGATAACGTAAATAAGAATAGAGAATAGGCGGAGAAAACTTAAGATACCTACTGCCTTCTGTTTAGTCGTATCTGGGTCGTGTTAGAACTGTGATACTAAAGAAAAGGTAGGGCTTTGTTTAGCTTGCTTTAAGTCAAAGTTTTGTTATTCCTTTTATTTCAAGGTAATTCTTTGTTTTTACGGGATAAGTAAAGTAATTTTAGTGTCAGGTCACTCTGTTTTTATTTTATGGGCTGTATAGAAACCTTTATGGTGAATAGATTCATACATGAAAAATGAAGTGATTGATATTATCAGAATATAAGATAAATACTATGATTTTTTTAGCTTTACACTGTGTTCCACATATAGCGGAGTAGGCAACCTAATAATATAACACTTCTGGTCCCCTTTTCCATAGAAATTTTAAGCATTTTATATTGAGTGACGGAACTTAACGCCGAATGCCTATGGTCGCATATGGCCCTGCGCCAAACATCCATATTCGTACAGCAATTAAAATTACAATATATAAATAGTATCTTATCAACGTACTGGTATATTCTAACATAAATGCATAAAGTTATCATAGAAAATAAATAGACACCATATATCTAACACTCGACATGTAATTTAAATTGTATCTACTGAAATAAACATAGAAACACTGTTGGAATAGGTTTCAATAAGTCACCTGAAGTCGGTTGCAAACTGATCTGGATGAGATTTTTTTTATTATCTTTATATATTTGTCGAATTTTGTTGGAAATTAAAGAGAAATTTAGGATTGAAGATTTTGTTCTCCACTTTACTATACTTACGTATATTTCTTTGAAGAATCTGAAGAGAAACTGTAATTTTAATTTGAAGAAAAAAAAAGTTTTGGAGTGCAATTTGAACAAAAACAATATTAATTCATTTCAATATTACTAAATCACACTTTATATAGCACGGTAAGCAAAGGGACCGGGAACCTAGTATTAAGATACTTTGTTCTCCATTTTGCGTGTCTTTACCAAAGGCTGTAGAACCATTATATGACTAAAATCCATACCATACGCGGTAATCGAACCCCTGACTTCAGCTTCAAAATTGTCAAGAAATAACTAAAAACGAATTCTCCTTCACAGTTGGACCGACACTTCAAGCAAAGTATCCAGTGGTTGTATTCATCCATGGCGAGTCGTTCGAGTGGAATTCGGGCAATGTGTACGACGGCGCCGTACTGTCGAGCTATGCTGGACTGGTGGTCATAACAATCAACTATAGGCTTGGTATATTAGGTAATTTTATTTTTGCTCAATCTTTTGGAAGAAAAGCGGAAATTTTTAAACTGCTTTAATCTTTAAACTCAGCGGGGTAGGCAGAGGAAACTCTGTATGCTGATAAGTCTCAAAAATTGAGGGTGATAATGGCGAACGGAGTGCCTTAGCACTACCTCTATCTACCCTGCAATATGCAAGACACAGTATAAAGCTAAAAATACATACTCAAATTGTTACTCTAGACCCAAAATGATCTAAACATAACTAAATTTAAATTTGTTTTGGAAAGCTCATGGCCCTGAGTTAAAATAATATATGTAAATTGTAGTTTAGGATTAAGCTTTACTAATATTTGTTTGCAAAATGTTCGACTAACTTGTTGTTGGTATGAAATTTTACGTAGCCACGAGTGTTTCACGGCTAAAAGGGAAATATTTATAAATATAACGAACACCGCGTTAGTTAGTGGTGCAAGGTCGTGTAGTTCGAGTTCTATGCATGGAAAAATATTATAACCTATATATTATTCAAAACTTGCCACCAAAGGGTCTTTAAAACCTATGATTATTATATACGCATTATAGGAAGGTTTAAACAGTTAAGTGCGAGTTGGATTCTTTCAGGAGTACGACGAGGAGAACGGGAAGTACAAAAGATGAAAACCTTACCAATTTAAGTGGATATGCACTTATTTTGTATGAAATTAACTACAAATATTTTTCGGTGCATAAATACTCGAATCTTTTGATTGCGAATGAGAACGGAGTGTCTTACCACTAGGCCTCCAGGTTTCCTCTGTTTAAACTACTATGTGTGAGACACAGCTTGAAGCTAAAACAAAACAAAATATACGTAAATTAGTGGAGGCGTAGAAAATCGCTACAAGAATATTTAATTAGTCAAAGTGAAACGTGACAAAGTCATCTCACGAGGGCTATGCATAAATTCATTCAAGAGCAAGTAGAATAAAACTGATATGAAAACAAAATAACTTGTTACTTATTCTTAATTTATAACCAAGACAAACTTAATTTGTTCTTAAGTAAGCGTCATGGTTATGGGTTCGATTTTTGACAGGAAAAATATTTACATTAAACTGTTATCTGATAAGCAATATCAAACCAAATTACACAAAATGTTAAAAACAGAGAATTTTATCACTACCGTCTTAATTTTATTCGTCCTATAAAAACAATGTCTTGAAAAGTAAGGAACGAATCTAAGTAATAGGATAACAACGATACAACAAAACTGTTGGTCTATGATTTCTATTATATTTAAATTATTATATTTCCATTTCCTCGCTTAGAAATCGCACAAAACGGAATGTCTCGAAAATTCTGTAAAAACTGAGAAATGGAGTGGCTTATCACTTCTCTTCTAATCACTATGTTTATTTATCCTTTAAAAATAACAAAAAAACACTAATTTTAAACTATACTCTCAGGTTTCCTAAACGCAAATCCAATACCTCATTTGAAGGCGAGAGTCGCAAACTACGGACTAATGGACCAAATAGCCGCATTACATTGGGTACAACAGAACATAGCCCTATTTGGAGGCGACCCTGGCAACGTGACCATGCTGGGGCACGGGTCAGGTGCCGCTTGTATAAACTTCTTGATGATATCACCTACTGTTATGCCTGGTAAGTAATTGCTTAATTTGTGTTAGAGATATTTTTATATTATAATACTAGCGGCCCGCTCGCGGTTTCACCCGCGTGAACTATGTTATTAATTTCTATCTCCATGACTACGTCGTAGTGACGTCTATGCAAAATTTGAGACTCCTAGCATTTTTAGTAACGAAGTTTCATACAAACTTTCGACCCCGAAAACAACCCCTTAAAAGTCGAATATTACAAATTCCCGTCTTAGTGAGCACCTACGTCCTGTAAGTAACTCCTATGCAAAATTTGAGATTCCTAGCACTTGTAGTTTCTGAGATTTCGTGATGAGTGAGTGACCTTTCGATTTTATATATATAGATACGTAAATAAATACTTAGGCCCGTATCTTAAGTCAGAGTCCCATCTTTGAGATATTGTTTTTATAGATATGAAATTTATGAGTGAAAACATATCACCTCAAGGTATCTCAAGATCAATCGATCGAAATTTTAATACTGTTATGTTAGAGTTTTATACGTTTTTTTAACAAAAGTATGATTTATTGTCTCTATGATATTAATGATACATAAGCTCAAAAAGTTATTACTTTATTTATGAAATTCTTCACTTAATACCTTACTTATCAAAACATTTTTTGTTTATTTTCAATAATTTTAGTACCTGTATTACATTACTGTAAATCGCATTAATGAATCACATTTTAGGTCTTTTTCACCGAGCTATCCTACTATCTGGTTCAGCATTGAGCTCTTGGGCATTAGTAGAGGATCCCGTTAGCTATTCCGTCCAACTTGCAAAGCAATCAAACTGCACCCTACCAGAAGACATTGTGAAAGACCACGAACTGATAGTAGACTGCCTCCGCGAAGTACCTCTCCAAGAGTTAATGTCCGCAGAAATTAGTATACCAAGTTATTTAACCGCTTTTGGACCATCAGTGGACGGTGTTGTAGTAAAAACTGACTACGCTAAAGAACTCCTTACATTCTTCATCCCGAATGATCTCCAAGGCTTTACAAGCGTATCCGGTGTCAATAATATTAAGGCGGACAAAAGAGCTGGAGATAGAATTTTCGGGATAAGAGGCGGACAGAATAAATATGATCTGCTATTTGGAGTGGTAACGAGCGAGGCCCTGTGGAAATTCTCAGCTCAAGATATACAAAATGGTTTCGAGGGTGAGAGGCGAGACAGAATAATAAGGTGAGGATATTTATGTAGTAAATTGGTGTTTATTTTATTTAAGATTCCTGTGAATCGCGTGGTTTTACTTGGTAGGCCAGATTTATTTATTTATTAATAATTCAATTGGAGTACAGCTTGAAGCGTAACAATTATGGGTTCGATTCCCATTCGATAAGAAATAGTTATTTTCATTTTCTTGTCCTAGTAACAGAGTCCGGTCTGTTATTTTAATATCCGGAATGATCAGAAAACTGTACGAAAAGCGGAGAACGGAATGTCTTAAAATTTTCTTTGCCTACTCTAATATATGATAAATATAAATCAAATAATTCTAGCCTTAGTAAGCTAATTGAACTAAATCTATCTATACAAATCTTAAATAATTCTGTAAAAGATACAACCAATATAATATATTGATCATAAAATAAGACCTATAAACCAGAAATCTTTAATTTCGATAAAACAAAAAGCCCATCTTTTCCAGAACATATGTGAGGAACGCCTACATATACCATCTAAGCGAGATATTCTTCACCATAGTAAATGAATACACCGACTGGGAGCGGACAGTACAGGTAAAAATATTTCCTCATTAGATCACTACACCCGTATATCTTGTCGGGGCAAAGATTGGCAATCCCTTTCGTGTCGTATTATTTTCTTTCTATCGGCCTAGCATTACTTAGATACGTGATTGGAAAAATAAACCGAGATCAAGCGTTTAAATTGAAGTAATAGTCTTTGGGGGGATTGTGAGACATATGTTTTAGATATAGCTGAGAGATGTGTTTGCTGATTTTGTTTTTCTTTTCTTTTTTGTGAAATAAAAGCAGAAATACGTAGTGGAACGGCGTTTTACTGGTGGTGGTTGTGTGTTCAATCCTTAGTTGGGGAAATGAGTATATTGATGTTATTGAACCATTAACAAAGTAAAATATCTCAAAAATTAAAACGAATTTGTAGTGACTGGTCACTAAATTCTTAACATTCTATCATATACGCCTACGTCTCTAATAGTTAACACTGTTTTTGTAGCGTCCCTACTCATTTATAAGTACCATATGTTAGCGAGAGCACCGAGAGTGGTACTAAAAGCTCTATTAAGCTTAAATGTACATCTCTACGTTATATGGACGTACTGTTTAAGCTTTATTGTCATAATTTATTATTTTCTCCTTATTATTTTCTACTCGACCTACATTAACTAAATTAGATGATTTTTTTTTCGTTTAACGCTTATCTATATCCTGGATTTAGTAGAGTAAGCAGGGGGAACCCACTAACGGCACATCTACTTACGGAATATTTTCGAAATAATATTGAATATTAATTGGTGGAATTCAACGCCAGGTTTTTTCTATTAGAGACTTAAAAAGAAAATAATTAAAATATATAAATTTCTAAATATTGAATTGTTACTTATTAATATTTGCATTGGGCCAGTCAGCAATTTCAAATCGACTAGTTGTGGTTCGATCCCCTCTCGAGAAAATGAAATATTTACTTAAATTTATATTTTCAATTTTTCGGCAACAAGTTAAAAGACAGTCTTTGAATTTCGCCACTCAAAACACAATACCTCGAAAAACTGAGTACAAAGTGGGGAAGAGAGTGCCTTAACACAGGGTTCTCTCTACCTATTCTACTATACGCGAGATACAACGTCAGCTGATATAAGTTTCTTTGAGAAAGAATCGAATCCACAACTCTTAAACCCCCTCCCATTACGCCACAGTAGCCTATTAAATAACTTATTGTATAAGATTAAGACCGACTCAAAGAAGTAATTTATTTGTGAGTCTAGAATTTAGGCTTTGGCACGACATTGTACGCCGAATTAAGAACTGTTTACCGTTACAATGAAATTAAATGAAGAGTTTTAAAATACAATTAGTGTTAAATTACATTTTATTTGTAAATGTTTTGAAGGGCTTAATTGTATTTATCTTTTAATGTTGGAAAATATTCAATTTCTCGAGGTTTAAATTAAGTAGTTTTCTTCTTATTTTGACGGTAGCTGACTGATCCGATCTGACTGTAAATGCGATGATTGTGGGTTCGATTCGCAATAGGAGTAATGAATAATGTTTATTCCATGCAGTATATTGGATTTAAGCAAGAATAACGTGGCTGGCACTCGCCTCGTCCTCCAATCTTGCTACGTTTAAAATTTTTATATATTTAATAATTATATTTCTTTGCTCTGGTGGCGAGACGATGCGCAACGTTGAGTTCTACCAATCAACACATCCTGATTTCGGCGTTAAGAGAAGGCTAGGTAGTTGAGTGTCGTAATATTAGACTCCCTCTACCTACCCTAAATAATAAATTCAAGTATCATTAATTTAATTTAACGAATTCTTCTAATCAACAATTCTCATCCTCCCAGCATCCAATCAACACGCGAGACGCAGCGGTACTCGCCCTATCAGATGCCCAGTACGTCGCGCCTCTGGTACAGACCGGAGACTTCCTGAGTGTCAGCAAAAGTGCTATAGGAACGGGACCAAATACATTCTTCTATGTGTTCGACTATCAGACCAAGGATGGGGATTATCCGCAGGTATGCTGGTGTTTCTGTATTTTTTTTCCAGTTTCACGCTGTATCCTGCATGTAGCGGGATAGGCAGAGGGAACCTAGTGTTAAGATAGTCTGTTGCACTTTTTTGGTTGAATTCTTGAGGTGTTGCGTGTTGTGTGGACTTATCTGATTGGTATCACTTTATTCTGCATAGAGTAGGGTAAGCAGAGGGAACCTAATATTAAGACATTTCATTCAAGACGGTCCCCAGTGGGTGTCAAATCGGCAGCCGTCGAGTTTTCAGTTATATACTGTACCCCTACGCCACAACGATATACGACCATTTAAATGAGAAAGAAAAGAAATCTCTGATTTACTCCAATAAAACTGCTATGAAATAAAATACGTTCCAATAGTGAAAGATGTTCGATATTACATTTTTATTGGCGGGATTCTTTCAAGCAAGACGTCGTTCATCAAAACTTTTTTTACGCTTATTTTTTGTACTTTGGTGAAATTTCGTTGCTATATAGTATCTGTATCATGAGATCATGGCGCAGCGGCACAGGCGTGCACTGTATACACAACTGGTTCGACTCCCGCACAAGGAAATTAAATATTTTCATTTCTTCGCTTGAGTAACGTGGCAAAACGCGGCGTTGAGTTCTGCCACTCAACACGTTATACATTGACAATTGGGCTAAAAGTGAGAAATGAAATGTCTTAACACTAGATTCCCTCACCCTAACCCGGTATATGCGGGTATTTAATCTATATGTTTAATATTTAATCTATATGTTTATCGTAGCATAGAAAGTAAGACAAAGCCTATATACACTTGATTGATTTATTGATATGAATCGTGGAATATAAACATTGAATATGGCTAGTTTAGTTTATCTACGCAGATATATCATTACCGTTTCATTCGTAGAAATTATTAAAGAATTTTTGTTTTGATTGAAAAAGTTTGGTGAATTTTGATATGTTATTAATATTTTTATATTAGTTGGCTAATTCAATACTATGTAAATGTTTAATCAAAATCGTGAATCCTAAGTATTAAGCAATCATTTCTTTTTAGCGTATGGGTTCTGTACATGGAGAAGAACTACCATACTTATTTGGAGCACCACTGGTCGAAGGTCTAGGTCATTTCCCCAAGAACTACACGAAGTCAGAAGTAGCGCTATCAGAAGCTTTCATCCTATATCTGGCTAATTTTGTACGAACGGGGTGAGTAGAATATCTGTATTGTACTACTTACTAATGATCCAAACGCGGCTTCGTCCGCTTAAATATAATTTTATATTGAAGTCAACTTATACAGGTGCTTATTATATAAATTGTACTTATTACTTATTTTTCGTATTAATTATATTTTTATTACTGTAAAATTTCATCTAAATCAGTTCAGTAGTTTTTGCGTGAAAGTGCAAAAGTTCCATCCATCCTCACAAACTTAACTTAACTTATAATATTAATAGGAAGCAGGATATTTTTGAAATAAAATTCTATATAGTATAACAGATAAGTAACATATTTAGTTATTCAGTGAGTTAGGGACATTAATGCGATAGAGACTTAGCTTGTGCATGATTTAGATATGTAGGAGTATGAAGGAGGTTATTTCTCTCCTTAGCAAGTAAACCTCGAAAAAGCAACCTACTTCAGAAGAACAATTATTTAAAAATTTTGTAAATTGAAAATGATATCTCTATTTATATATATTAGTGTTTTTCAACTTAAATAACGTCACTAAATACGTAAAAGTCGACTGGTTACATAGAAATAATAAAAAGCAATTGGCATTATAAAGCAGAAGCGACATAAAATTATTCTTCACTTATAAATGACAAAGAAACAATGGGTTTTCTATGCAAAGTGGAAAACAAATAAGCGTGTGACGCTCTCAGAGGAATACTCGTATGAAAATAAAATTACTTTTCAATAACCCAGCGTTGAGATTCTTTTATAATTTTCAAATGGGACGATTTATCTTAGTTTTTCTTCTTTTTTTATGTGTCATTGCGATTTAGATATATTTAACTTAACTTTTTTCACTTTACAATAGATATCGTTTTTGAAATGTTTATGTTGTATTTATTTTTAGTATTCTCATATTTTATTAGATTTGCTTCTATGCACACGTACATAAGCAACGATTTTCATTATAATTATACATAAAAATAATTTGACTCTAAAAATGGAGCTTTGCGTCATTTAAACAATAACAACTCGTTTTTTTGGTTGATGAATTTATATTCTTCATTTATTTAATTATACACGTTCGCTTGTGATCTTTCGGGAGAGCTAGTTCTTCTAGTGCCGAAGAAATTTCGTGCCTTTACCTTTTCCGTTTCTTAGTGACCACCGGGTAACTAAATTACTTATATTAAATTTTTAAAGTACATTTCATAATATGTAAAATATATTTAAATGAACATGACGGTTTCATCTTTTCAGTTTGTAAGTTCTTACCACAATATAAGAAAGCATTGAAAGTTAGTTGTATAAACTATAGAATTCTCTAAAATAAATCTGAGTAAACTTCTAGAAACCTTATTTACCTGTCTAAGTTTAGCAAATGCCATCTGGTAAAGTCAGAAAAGTTTAAAAATGACAAGTATATTTTATTTATTCCACATATAACACTGTTCGCGGTACAAAAATAATTACTCAGCCAATAACTAATATTTAACAAAAAAAGACAAAATAAAATAAACAGACTATCCTACTCTTAATTAGGTGGAGTTTGTGAATAAGTGATCATAAATCAAAGGCAGAGCAATCATAAAACTAAAAAAATAGAATATATTATTATAGAAATGTCTAGGTATATCTGAAAAAGGTTATTGTGCACAAATTCAAATATAACACTATTCGTGGTACAAAGATCATTATCTTTTCCATCCAGCGAATAAAATAGGAGCTAACTAAAGATTTCCCGATCCGGTTCGTTTGGTAACTAAGCAAAATGGAAAATTATTACACAGCAGGAAGTTTGTTATAACGCTTCAGTGCCCGCCGTCTTTTGTTAAAAATTTCGTTGAATACTCGTATATCTTTAAAATGTTTTTAAACTACGTTTCTCAGTGTCGAACTGGAAGTTTAGCTATTTTTAGTGAAACATCTAAAGTTCTTGGTTTATATATTTTTTTTGTATTTCATATATATTATAGTTTTATGTATACACTATTAAATAAATGACATATTTACATGCGTCTAACGAAAAATTATAGTAATATCTTCATATTTAAATGAATTGACGCTCTATGCGAGTAAAGGGAATCCTTTCATGGAACTCAACTTCTACTTTTTTACCAGAGCGAGATAATGAAAATAATTAATTTCCTCATGTGGAAAACAAATCAATTGCTCTAATATAGGGTCATCATAGGCCGGCTTCTGAATGTAAACCAAATGGTTCGCAACTCGTGGGAAATACTTCATTTTCTCGTTGCGTTTGTAAATTCTGGTAGCAAATGGAAAGTAAAGAGAGTACGTAGAACTCTCCTCACTCTTCATGAGACAGCTTAACCCTAGGTACTCTCCGCTTTTCTGGTTATACATAGAAAACCAAAAAAATACACAGAGTGAATCACATTCTTAATTTCTATAGAATTTTCCCTAAAACCGCCGTCCAACACGCACTCGTAAAACGAAAATGTAAACATTGCTACCCCTAATTGGCAGGAATGTTACGCTTCTATGTAGGGAGTACCACATTCTCGCCTCCACTCTAATATAATTTGTATGGTCGGCCACTGGTGCTTATACACAGCTGCTATGATTTTTAATTTTGATATGAATTTAATATTAAATATTTAGACGCGTACGTGTTTTAGTTTTTTTGTGTATTTTTTTGTTTTTTAATTGCGTGTTGAATGACTGAACTCAACGCCGCGTGTTTATTAATGGCAGTAAGCCAAACTACTACATAATTGGGATACTTATATAATAATCTCACTGTATTCTACTATTTTAAGACAGTCTGTTCCTATTAAGTTCATTCGTTCTCCACTTGCCATCGAATTCTGAATTGCGTGTAGAATGGCGAAACTCAACACCGCGCTTATTACTGTAAATTCCATTAATTAAATAATAAATATTTAATTAATGGAATAACAAAATTAGGACACACGTCAGTGGTTACCAGGCATTAGCCACAGCATATTATTGGGTGAATATTTCGCATAGTAGCGTGATTGAACACTGATTAATCACAATGTTAATGTTTGCTTAACTAGTGTCCAGAAATGTAGGCAGAAATCATCTAGTGTTGAATTATTCCGTTCTCTATAAATAAATATTAAATATTCCTTTTTCATTTTAAAAAAAAAATTAAAAGCAAAAAATATTTTTTAGAAAATGCTTTTATTTAAACGCTAAAAAAGGAGAAAATAAAAAAAATCTTTTAATTCTTAACTATCAACTCATAACCTCATTATACACAATTTAAATGATCATAAAAGCTTGTCGCGCGATTTATTTTACTAAATTTTACTAAATGAAAGCTTTTAGTAAATTACGATAAAAATTATATTAACTTTTTTTTATTAGGTCGAGCTGTGAAAAACTATGTAATAAGAATTTTAAACTGTGTACTTTGTAATAATAGTATCCTCTAGTCTAGTAATAGGTAACTGCTGTGATGATGGACCAAAAATCTGGTATATTGGAACTCTTTAGAGGTTACTAGTAAACCATTTTAGTTTAGGCTCCTACAATTTATAGCTCTGAGTAAATTATATAACGTTTATAGCACTAGGTTTAGAAAAGTATGTTTTTAGTTATTTTAAGGTGGTCTTGTTCTTAAAGAGAAACATTTTATTTTAATATTATAAATGTAAAAGTAAGTGTGTTTGTTGGTTACGCTTCCATTTGTCAACTATTGAACTGATCACCAAGGAACTAGGTACACATATTAAAAAAAAATTGTCAAACATAACAAAAACCTTTTAAAGAATAAAGGTACTATAAAATGGTAAATTAAATATAATTTTATTAAAACACTTATAAAATTTATATGAATCTAGGAACCCTAACGAAGCTCAGCGTCAAGAAGCCGTACTGCCGATATCGAGGGAAAGAAACAAATTCAAGAGCATATTCTGGGACGAATATGATACATTGCATCAAAAATATTTGGAAATCGGTAAGTATTATGAAAAAAAGCAATCTTTCCCATATATCGGGGTAATCAGAGGGAACCCTTTAACGTTTTCCGACCCCACTTTCGAGACATTGCGTATATAGTGGAGCAACTCAACGCCTCACCATTTTTTCGTACTGGAACGAGCTACACTCTTCAAGGAACCTGCATGACAAATTTCAGTGTTCTACGCCGCCTAATTCCAGCTGTATTTTGTCCATCAGGCACTCAGTTACAAGAGTTTAATATACATATATAAATTTAAATCCAATAGGATTCAGCATTCGATACCTATCGCTCTGCAGGGAAATTAGCCCGAAGCCTGGGAATTATGACCCTAGTGTTGGTCCAAGCGAGCCCATTAACCCTTTCCTCCGCTGTCTGCTCCTCTATCGATCTGCAGCTGCATAATACCTGATTGTAGATTCTGTGGGTTCGATTCTCACTCAGGGGAAATAATTATTTAATTTTCTTATTTTGATAACAAAACGAAAAACGGTGTTGAGTCCCGCTACTCAACACGTACTGTCTCTAAAATAGGCCGGAAAGTAAAGGAAGGAGAAGTAGGAGTTTTTTAACAATAAGATGCCTATGCCTTTAAGATATTTAAAATTAAAAAATATATTTAAAATTTATATATTAAGTCATGTAATAAAAAATTACTATAGTGTAACATTTGTAAATGATTAGAAACAATTTTGACAAATAAACACGAGCTAACAAAGTAAATTGATGACCCAACGCAATAACGTGTTTTAATGACGATTGTAAAATTCAAATGCATTGGTGACATTAATTAATTTTATTGACATTTCTACGTCAATTTGTTAATTTATTGACTGCCATTAATATAATCAATATGGTTATATAATGTACGGGAGTTTATATGTATTTGATTTACTGTATAAAATTTTAAAAAAATCATCTTCAGCAGGATAGGCAGAGTGAATCTAGTGTTAAAATAATCCTTGCCCACTTTCCGGCAGGCATTGCGTGTTGTGTGATGGAACTCAACGCTGGGATTTGCCTTAATGCAAGTGGGGACCGATCCCATAACAGTCGCGCGATATTTTATATATTATAACTACAAAGGTTAGACAAAGTACAGCGTTTAGCTACGGCATCTAATATGTAGAACGAAGTGATGAATACCACTGTATATTTGCCCGCTTTTTACATTATATTACTCATTTCGGGATATTTTATAGAGTTATTTTGAAAATAAATTACATTTAAAATAATATTTGAATACTCTTTCCGAATAGTCAACAGCTGCTACAATGTAATATATTACGTTTATAATACTTTTTTTCTCATTTAATTCATACCATGTATGTTAACCCAGAGCCAATATCCATTTTTTTATTTTTAACATTTTCTTCTGAAAAATTTAACAAAAAATATTTTGCAGGGATGAAGCCGCGCATGAAAAACCATTACCGCGCCCACCAGCTCTCCGTGTGGTTACGTCTAATCCCCGAAATCCATCGGGCGGGCATGAAGGATGTCGTCGCGAAACATAACCTATTTCGCAACCACAACGACCCAGAACTATACGATGGCTTAGTCCGACCCGATCCTCTCACTCGGGCTAACTACTTCGATCCCACACTCGAGCTTTACAGACGACCCTATAATATTAGCCTAGATATAGCATCTACGACTGTGGAAACGTACGCTACCACTTGTATCAGTGTGATGTCACCTCGACCCGACTCCCTTGTCACTCAAAGTCAGACCAACAATTCACGTCCTCAAGACGTTTCCAATTTAGAGGTGGCCGGTTACACGGCTTACTCGACAGCCCTAAGCGTCACCATTGCGATAGGATGTTCTTTGCTCATTTTAAATGTTCTAATATTTGCTGGGGTTTACTACCAAAGGGATAAAACTAGATTGCAAGTCAAAGCGCTGCAGCAGCAGAAGAGAAACCACAATGCGACTTTCGATAATGTTTCAAAGCATCCACATTATTTTGTTGGTCATTCTCAAAGTTCCAGTACGATAGTGGATATCGACCATCAAGACAAAAATGCAATTATCGCCATGACGAACCGCGTTCCACACTTCACAAGCGCGAATTGTCCGAACGTCTGTCACACGGGAATTCAAATGTCGAACCTGAAGTCGAGTCCGAATAGAGGACAGTGTACGACGTTGCCGAGAAAAGTGGGATTTAGTTACCAAAATCAAATATGTAACGCGTCGAATTGTATGACATTGCCCAAGAATGCAACTTTTATGAGTAGCTCGAATTTGCCAGATGTGCAAGCTCAGACTGGACAGTCTCAGACGCCAGGGAATGGGTCTGTGCCATCGAACTCTCCGCCTTCTCAGCATTTCTCCCAAAAATCTAGGGTTCCTCAAGCAGCTATGTCGGAAATGAACGTATGAGACATGGAGGATATTTACAATTATGTGTAAAGTGAAGTGAAAGGACACTACGTCACTGGATGAATGCATAGTTGTAAATATCATATAAAAATTGTACAGAAGTGTTTTCATTATTGTTTTGATTTATCCTCAGAAATTTGCGGCTTGTGAAGTGAAACGTCATTGTTCTCCTGTTTTTGTTTCGGAATAAATGTTCCACCTTAAATAATTCTTCCCCCGAGCGAGATTTGAACTCACAACCATTATACAGTTAGCATTCCAACTGTATCACAAAGACGAATTTTGTTATATTGTATAAAATACGTATCGAGAGTAAATTTTAAAAAATTGATAGATGTATAATATGGTCATGACATACTCTTTGTAAATATAACCATTGTAAATGGACTTGCCAATCATAACCGATGTATTTATAGATATAATTTGATTAAAGTCATTTATGGTTGATTACTTATATTCTTAATGTAGTCATTTTAAATGACATTGTAAATAGTCTAGACCTAAAGACTGTATTGTGGAAGTTACTGATTCAAATTTACGTGTCAAATCTCCTGTACCTCATACTTCTCGATTTCTGTTGTATTTATTCTAATTATATCTATCGCGGGTTCGATTTTAGCGTGATGTACATATTTGTGTTGTTCGCATTTATTAATTTGCTTTGTATATAAATTTGGTGAAAATTGTAAAAATAATAAAACGATTTAGTTTCATGCAAATTTCGCATGCTGTATGTTTCCTTCATTTATCTTTGTTGCTAGTACGATTATTATCATAAAATATTTATTTTACAAATAAGCAGTTTCTTTGTCATATTTTGTAAAATGTCAATAAAATTTATAGCTTCGTCGTAATTTAGACGATTGAACGGTTCGAATCAATCGAAAAATTCAAAGTTTGAATTATTCATAATTCGAGCAATTCTTAATTCAAATATTTCATAATCCTAATAAGTAAACGATTTTATACAAATTAATGAATGATAGTTTGTCTGTCTGTCTGTATTTTAAATTTCATGCTTAGATACTTGGTCAATTACGGCGTAGCTATTGCAAGTTTCGTTTTAACTAACAGTATGTTAACCGTTAAAATCTTATGACGAATATTAATTAAAGAGGAATAAGATGGAATAAAATCATACCAAAGTAAATAGTTTACTTATTTTTATCCCATTTTGAAGTAAAAATTCTTTTTCTTTTCTTTTTTGTGTAAATTTCATATATATTTCTTTTTTATTTTTATGTGCAATAAAGTATTATTATTATATATCTAGCGAATAATGCGTTTATTTTTTTACCAGAGCGTAGAAATGGAAATAACTCAGTCTTCCAAGTGAGGATTGAACTCACAACTAACGCTTTTGCTATAAATTGGAACCTTATGTCTATTTTTTTATTACTAATATATTATCATATAAAAGAAATGTCGTATTATTTATATTTTTTAAAATTATTCATATAATATCTAAACAAATAATTAAAAATTATGAACATGA
Source organism: Heliconius numata (assembly GCA_016802625.1). NCBI lineage: Eukaryota > Metazoa > Arthropoda > Insecta > Lepidoptera > Nymphalidae > Heliconius > Heliconius numata. The sequence continues at coordinate 806,065 of JAEBDU010000006.1, forward strand.
AATGACCTAAATTTGTGGCCTGAAAGAACCATATAAACTATAATATTGTCAAAAACCATTTTACCAAAATCTGCCAAGCATTAGGAAACAATTATTAACTTTACCTTCTTTTCTTTCATAGAAATATAATAAAAATATTTAAAAAATGACGGCGAGAAGCCTAAAATTAGCTGTACTCAAACTGGCATTTAGGTTAAGTGTTCTTTACATCGCTACATGAGGACTAAGTAGCAACGCTTCCAGTTCAACAGTTATTATATAAATATGCATAATAAATACACTATAATATAATATAATAAATCATAATATAATCAAAAATATTTTTTATATACTATATAAGGTTGTACTGACCCGAATTACAAACCCTCGGGCTGACTGGAGGGCACTTAAAATGTTGCATCGCGTACAGTAAGAGTTGCTATAATTATACATTTTTCGATTCGTTCTACTGGTCTATGATGGTCTCATAGTTTAGTTGGAAAGAATCAGAATTTACACGATGGTAACAGATTCAAACTTAAGCAAAGGGTACCTCTTATCCAAACACTCCACCCTCCAATGCTCCCAATTCTGTTGAGTGGCGTAACTCAACACCGCACTTTATACTACCAAAGTGGAGAAGTGTTTACAATAAGCATTTGTCCCATGCTTCTACTCGTATATACATATCAATATCAACAAATTCAAAGAAACTGATGAAATAGCAATACTCGAATATTCAATAGTTGATTGTAACTTCAGCATATTATATTCGAGTGCTAACAAGTCAACTTGTATCAATATTGTTAAAAGTTTGCTATACAAAATAGAACCAGCTTTTACCTACTGCATACGAGTATATGTATTTTGCTGCTAACAACATGATTTTATAATGTATGGATATATATACTTCAAACTTCTTCTTCTTCTTCTTCTTTTCTTCAAACTACTTCGGGTATCGTGGGATCTCTTGGAATTTGTAATTAAGAATCACCCTATTCAGCATTTTCTTAAAGGAAGAATAATATAACAATAATAAAATACAAAGGAGATGGGAAAAATGGAATTTTATATTTTAGTATTGTCAACACGAATAATTCTCAACGTTTCATCCAATTTTCGAGACACACGTGTGTAGAGTGGTGGAAATCGCCACTGTATCAGTATTCAACATTAAAAGAATTATCAACATCGTACTGTAAAAAGTCATTTAATTTAAAATTTAGGTCATAATATTCCCATAATTGATACAATCATTATTATTTTATTCCCTGACTTCTCCGCCAATATCTAACTTACTCCCTACGGCGCTCTAATCTTGACTATTTGCAAATATAATAATTAAACTCTAAACTGTACCCTACTTAAAACCCGAAAGTTTCGAACAAGTTATCGAGATTAGTGCTGTTATAACTGTTAGTAAAGATTCGGAAGCTTATTAATACATAAACTATATATAAATGAATCTTTGTTTTATTTTTTCCTTATCTATCTATAATATGAAAAAGTTTTGTTTCTGTAATAATGAATGACGGATGACGAGTAATGAGTGTGGTGGATGACGGATGGTGGATGACAGTTAAAAGATTTCAGAGTTTCATTTGAAATCTGTAAAAATTAAATGAATTATTGAAAGATTTTACTTAATATCTAATTGCAAATAATTTAAAGACTATTTAATAAAAATATCATAATTAAAGGAAAGAACTGTAACTTAAACAATTTATTTACTCTCATTGCTCTCGGTAAAAAGGCTTTCACAGATATGCCTGTCCATTAGCCCCACTAAAAGCGATATAGATAGTTAAAAAATACAAAATGCTCTTACGTTTCCACTCTAATGTAACAGAGAATGTATGTTGTAGTGGGAATTTTCATTTTTCAATATGTAAACTAGGGCAAATATACTGAGAGTCGGGTAGGTGAACTAAACGCGTTGGTTCGATATTCTGTCGAGGTAAATGGTTATTGTATTTCAACACAACGAAAATTGGGCGATACATGGAGAACGGAGTGTCTTAATATTAGGTTCTCTCTGCTTACGACGTAAAGTTATTAAAATTATTCATATTAAATGTTAGCATCCCTTGAAATATCGTTATAATGAGTCACCACGATGAAATGGGAAGTTGCAACTCAGCATAATCAGCCAAAACTTCCTTTTTGCTACGAAAAATGTCTGCCATACATTACCCTACTAAGTAACTACTAAAATGTATGAAACTTTTAAAGGAACATCGCCTTTATTAGTTAAACTTAAGGGATATATTTGGGTTTGCTGTTAGCAACTGAATGTTCTAAAAACGTGAATGTCGCTAAGAAAGTGGTGTAAAGTTTTGTTTTGTAAATCGCTTTCCCCTAATCTCTTTGGGTAATGGAAAAGTTAGGTTCTGGCTGCGCGCCATATAATTAGTTAGAGGATGAAGAAATCAGTATCAGTTGAATTAATTAACACAATTCGTTTAGCGCTTTACATTTGATATTATTATTTTTATATTGGCAAAGATATATTTCGGCCGTCTTATCGCAGTGGGCACAGAAAAAAAACTGTCCTAGGGTTGTAAGAAATCTTTCTGCTTAGAATGCTTATTTCATAAAAGTTGTATGCTTATCTTAACTTAACCAAAGATAAAAAAATGAACGTGATGTTTTTGGAATCAACAATATATTTACGATAACATTGTAGTGTAATGATAATTGTAGCAACTTCTACTTAGGAAATATGCTAATCTTCGTCATTACCGATTTAGTAACTATTGAGATATGCTCATATCTCAGAAACTACGCGTGCATTCCTGAGAAGGTTACATATTATTTAATAAAGATACCCTGACAACTACCCAGGTTCCCCCTGCATAACCTACTATGTGCGTATTTAAAATTTGTTTAATTTTTTTAAATCACTTTGTTTAATACAGTATGTGCTATACAGTCTCAAACGCATAAAGTACTCTTAAAAACGAACTTTCTTACGCTTATAGAGACTGCTTCACACGTAGCCTTGAGCTTTTCTTTCCCCTTAATCTGGCTCTATTCAGGGCTTTGACATGTACTGTAAGAGGCTAAATCTTTAGCGTGTCTGCGTTTGAAATTTTTTTTTTATTTTATTTACATTAATATTTTATATTATTTAAGACCAATTATGGCGCAGTGATAGAAAAGATAGCTAAGCATCCCGATGCTATGCAAAAGCGTGAAAATTAATAGAATATGGTTTTTTTAACTTCTCTTTGTATATACATGTAGCGGGATAGGTAGAGGAATTCTGGGTACCTAGTGTTAAGACACTCCGTTCTCGTTAAGCATCGTCCGTTCTCCACTTTTCAACAAGTTCTCCAGGCACTAAGTAGTGGAACTCATTGTCGTGCTATAATTCCTTACCCGAACGAGGTACTAAAATTATTAGGATATTTGATTCCTCTGAGCGGGATTCAAACCCACTACTATCGACTCAAATACAAGACTCTTAAAATTATTCAAATTCGAACCAAAATCAGTTTGGCTTAAGGACTGTATCAACATGAATTCTATTAGTTCCACAATTTAACGGTAACAAGTTAGATACATAGGTTAAATGTTTAATTTCTTCGAATCCTCCACCCCATCTAATATGCCTTTGATCCCTGATAAATCGTTTAAATTTGCAAGTATTTGTAAAACATCAATTCTTGATCAGATCTGGGAGTTCGTTTTGAAAGAGTCACTCAATGCCTTGGGAGTTTGTTTAGTGTGTTTGGAAGTTGAATATGACATGTGTTTAATCTTTTGGCTTGTTATCTTGTCAAGTGATGGTAGGTTTATTTTTTTATTTTGATACTTAGAAATCATTTTAGCCAAGTTGGTGATTGGCTTAGGAAAGTGTAGAACGGAGTGTCTTAAAACTATGTTCCCTTTGCTTATCTTGCTATGTACAGGATACAGCATGAAGCTAAAAAAAAACATTTTAACATTTCCCATAAAGAAACAAACAAATGTAATATTTACAAGGCTATAAACAGCCTTGATAATATCGTATAGGTAGATACATTGGATACAAAAATCGTAAATATATAATGAGGGCCGATTCAGATTTGCCTTTACGTTGATTTTATGTGTATTTGAAACCGTCCAATCTTTGACTTGTACAACGTATCATGCCAGAGCAATAATCGATAATTTTATTACGTTTCCCTTCAACTGGTACAAAGTTTTGTATGGATATGACGAAAACAGGTCAATGTATGTCGTTTATATGAGAATACTAGTTGTCACGCGCGGCTTCGCTAGCGAGCGACTAAATACTAGCCGAATTCAACGGGGTATGGATAAATAATATTTTTTTTTTATTTGGATAAATGATTTTTTTTATTTGGATAAATGATATTCAGAACGGAAATGCCTCATTAAGACATTTTTTTGACGGGTCTTTCCTCGAAAAAAAAAATTAAGCATTGTTAATTTTAAATTGAATCGAGATAATAGTATAAAACTATTAAAATTTTTAATAAAATGTAATTTATTATACAGAATCATGCAATAGTCTATGTTTGTAGCATGCTACGCCGTAGATTTAAGTCGTAGCTCGTAGCATCTAATGATTTTATTACTTAATTATCCTAATACTAGGCACAAAAAAAAAACAGTATTGATTATTAACTTTTTTCACAATTCAATCTACCTCGCATGTGGATAGGCTGAGGGAACCTGTTGTTAAGATCCTCCGTTATTTAGTTATTTACATTAAAATACCTTTGTATATGTAATTTTATGGATATTGAAATAAAAATATCTCTCCAGCCAATTAGGCTGTACATTGGCGTCCCTCTTCCCTCGTTAATTTTTAATGCAGCCTAAGCACTGCAGTGAACTTATGCTAATAAGATAAATTTTAAAAGGAAGTATTTTCCGAGGAAAAAATTGATGTTATCTCCTGTAATCCTATATCATCGCAAATCGAAAATGAGGGTCAAAAGAACTATCGTATACGATTAATGGAACCGTAACAACACCTTCAAAAACCCCCTTAATACGATTCCAAGGCCACATCCGTATATTCCCTCTCGTATGACACAAAGTTAACCTTTTGGTACCAACTGTGATTGAATAAAGCCTTACAAGCATCAGTTTGAGAAAACAAAGCGTGCAAGCTAACTCTAGTAGAGTACAGTTAGTTGACAATTGTGAACTTTGAACAAAGGGGACAAAATGTACGTCATAACTGGAATAGTGGGGCAAGTTTAATTATTGTCATAGAAATTCGTAATGTTTCGTCGTCGTTATGTAATTTTGACGTATTTTTTCTGTTTTAGCCATTCTTTCTTTCATTTCTGAGCTGGAAATTTACTGGTTGAAAAAATAAATTTATGATTCATTTCCCGTTCTGCTAGACAAAGTGCAGTGTTGAGTTCCGTTATTAAATTACACAATGATATCGAATTCGTTAAGAAAGCGGAGGATAGAGGGTCTTGATGCTTAGTTCTCTCTGCCTATCATGCTTAAAACTGTAAATTAGTAAAACCATTCAAAATACTGCATTAGCTTTGACCATCGTGATTTTTGAAGTAGCTGGAATTTTACAGTTTCAGAATTCAGCGGAAAGTAGAGAAATAAATTAAAAAAAACTCAAATGATTAAGCTAGCTTCATTATACTGCAAAACAGAAAAAAACTGTACAATTAAAAAATGTGCCCGAAAACCATTAAATCATTAAAACACAGATAAATAAATTATAAACTTAAAAATCATTATAAAACTATTTAACGAGCTTACAATTCACAATATAAATTAATGAACACAAACGAAAGCTCAAAGCTTTGTGACCTTTGTCTGTGAGCGATGCGACCCACATCATTGAAGCCTATTGTAATCTATACTGAAGAATAAGGAATTGTCTAAAATAGACATCTGTCACTCAATTATACTGTTGTGGCAAGTATAAGAAGTTATATTTTTTCAGCTTCACGCTTTTTCCAGCATGTAGCGGGGTTAAAACACTGCATTTACCGATTGTGTGTACCCAAATTTGAGTGCGTGTTGGATGATGGAATTCAACGCAGTTGGTACCAGAACGAAGAAATGACAACAATTCAATGACAATTGTCCAAATAGCACTGAAGCCTCATGTTATCATTATTAACTCACAATCATTACAATATTATTGTTAAACTGCGAGCGGTTTATGAGGGACTCATGAACCGGCAGACGTAGGCCGACCACAATACCCACTAAAACCTCACGACCTCCACCTCGACCGCCAAGCCAAGGATTCTTCCATAGCCCTGGCGGAAGGGCGGAGCTATAGAATTTATACATGTATATTAGTTTCTATAATGTCAAATTCTGTAGGCATGTTGAGTGGCGGAACTCAACGCTGCGCTTTGCCTCGTTACCAGAGTGAAAAAAATTAAAATACTATCATTTTACATCTTAAAGTCATTTTGAATAAAGAACGGGATGACTACTAGTATGGCAAAAAATTATAAAATATTAAATAATAAATATTTAAATCGCTATTTATTTTATAAAAGACAAAAATTGTCAAAGTAAATTAATATTCACGAACGAATTTTCCTGCTAACCTTTCATAACGGATTAGACTCGATTTATTTGGCTGATTACTTGTCATATATTCAAACTCAATTTGGGGATATGCGATTTTCACTCATAGCGTAATTACCTTCCTCTTGAATATATTTCATATAGCTAATTGAGTGGTTGCCAATAACACTTAAATTTGTATGGAGAAAATCTAGAAAAACAATAAAAGAACGTATTAAGAAAAAAATCGGCTGAAAGTGGAGAACAGAGTGTCTAAGTACTAGGTTGTTAGAGTGGGAATCGAACCAAGAACCTGCCGCATTCACTTCTCTCTCTTCTTTTCAATTTGCTGTATATTACTTTCCTACACAAAATCAATCATTATAAAATTAGTAAGCCATCCACGCAAAGCTTACACACAAACCGTCAAAAATACTCAACACTAGCAAGTAACGTTTCCATTTACATGTGAAACGTGCCTTTCTGTAGCCTCTGAATAAATCATGATAGGATTTAAGTACGAAATCGAAATACATTTTCATATTAGATCCTTTGATGTAATCTTGTGTACACTTGTGTGTGTACTGGAATTTAGGGGTTTTTTTGGAAAAACTCATAGTATAAAAATAGCAGCCTAACGGTTCTTCCAGCATTTTTTTACGGAAATAGACAAGGCAAACGAAAATGTCACCAGATGGTAAGTGCGTTGCCAGCCTTTACGGTGGAGAACCTGGGCCTCATACAGGGCCAAACGGTGTTTTGACGTGAAGTATCATCTCGCTCAGCCGATGACCCCTAGTTTTTTCGAGGCTAACTTGGCCTTGCTTTCCAGATGATCGTGATACTGGCAGTAACTCGAAGCATTAAGACCCAATATGCTGATGCTGGACGCGGCTACAAGGAGAGTTTTTTTAGAAGACTGGCGATACGACAAATAGGGTTGTTTTAGTGTTTAGCACGCAAACTTATGTCTTCAGGGGCTTGAATTGAACAAAATTCCTTTCACCCCATGAGTAAGTTTAATAAGAACTTTGATAGAATAATTTATTTAAATAAATAAATAAATCAACTAATTTCATTCAATTTACACAACATTTAATAGGCATCGAGGCGCAAGATCAATAAACACCCATCGTCAGATTCCGAGCACATCTATCCGATATCCTTACTAGGTAATGCTACACGCGCGAATGCCCAACAAAGGATATTGGCTGCATTCGAGATCAAATGTTTATATAAACTGTAATGGTACATACATACTGGAAATTCTAGGGCAAGAATTTCACGTTCCCTTTTCAGGTGCAATCGGTTGAGGAGGTTGTATTGGAAATACTAATATGTGGATCGATGTGGTTGTTTTTGTTGGTGTTTTTAGTAGAATTGAATTGAGATACAGAGATTTCTTTATTTTATAATACATAAATATTTGTGTCTCCTGTACACAGTAGCCTACCCTAGGTAGAGGTAATTAGGGAAACTAATATTAAGATACTCCGTTCCTATTAAAACATTTCCGTTTCTCCACTTTCTGCAGATTTCACAGCGTACTGAGTAGCGAAACTCAACATTACAAGTATTCCACGATTATGAAATAAAATACTTTATTTCTAAACATGGATAAAAAAATATATTTAGGTATATTAAGTTTGTGGATTTCCAGTGTTAAGTTGTGTTTTATATCTAAATTAACACTCTTGAAATAGCACCGACAGCGAATCTAATTGATACTGACATGAATCGGTGACCGAGGCTTAATTTGCACACACCACTAACGTTTGTATACGTAATGGAGATGTTTATTACAAAAGTCTGTGCAATTAGAGTTCCAGTATATTTTTTTATATATTTATTTATTTTTTATATTTATTTGTTTTATTGCTTATCTTTTTTGCTGTTCTTTTTTAAATTGGATAACTATTATAGGTGACAAGACATTTTTAAAATTTTAGTACGGAAAAAAATATTACAAATGTCAACTTCAACTCCAGTAATTTCGTCTATGCAATATCTGAATACACCTACACCGAGAATTCTGTGGAAAATAAGAAACGAAAGTGTCTTAACACTAGGTACCCAGGCTCCCTCTGCCTCCCCTACAACTCCACGGGATACAGCATGAAGCTAAAAATCCCAAAATTTCAGACCACTAAAATTGAATCTGTACTCTACGTAAAAGACCCAAAGCATTCAGAACTCGCATCCAAAAGCAAATAGAAATCAGTTCGGGATCCCGTAAACGCATCCCGCCAGGTCAGCGGCAAATACGGTATGGAGTGGTGAGTGTTGTGCAATATGTAAATTTAAGTCGGGTTCAACGTGCCAGGCTAAGCTGATCTGGATTGAACGTAAATTATGGTCTGCAGCGATTTCCTTTTATTTTTATGTTGAAATTAATATTTTAATCAGATTTTGTTTATTTTCATATTGTTTCTTTTAACTGTTAATAACATTTATTTTTTCAATTATGATATAATTTAATACTGAAATATCAGTCAGTCGTGGCTCAGCAGCACGGTGCGTGAAGTGTGTGGGTTCGATTCCCTCTCGAGAGAAGGTTGTATAGATTTTTTATTCATTTCCTCGCTCTATTAGACGAAGCGCGTCGTTCAATTCCTTCACTTACCGAGGCGAAAATAGTTTTTTACGACATCCCAGCATTTTTTAAAACTATTTTATGCAAAAGCTGAATATTCACATTAGATAAAGCATATAATCTTAATTTAAATTCTTGGCAACACGCCACCATTTAAAACTTACACCATACACCAAGAATCAGAGATCAACTCAGAGCTACGTGATGATTCAAGCACCTAGTTGCTAGCACCGTAGAGTAATCCTGTGCCTTCTATTCTGACGAATTTTATACCAGTTGTTCTGTTTCACAGACTTTACGGATTTTACTATACATATTATTATGTATTTTATGCTGATTTAAAGTTGTGGCTGAATTGAGTTTATTTTAACTTTTCACTGTACCCATCATATTATAATAGGGTAACAGAAATTTAGTGTTAAGACACTACACTCCGAGATATTTCGTGTTGACTTGCGGAATTTACCGCCGCACGCTCGTCTTGTAAGCACAGAAAGGAAATGAAAATAATTCATTGCCTCGAATAGTGAAATAAACTCAAATATAAAATTACATCGCAAAAGATATAAATGATCTTCATAATGATGTGGTTAGAGGTTAGTTTGCGTTTATGGTTGAAATATTGAAATTAAACAGGCATGCAAAGTTATTTAAATAGAATTGTACTTAGGCCGATGTGACGGATGAGAGCACAAGAACTGTACACGCGACGGTTGTGGATTCAATTCCCTGCCGGGGGAATGTAATATTTAATATTTTCATTCCGTCGCTTTGGCACTCAGGCAAAACGCGGCGTTGAGTTGCTCCACTCATCACACATTGTCTCAGGAATTCTGTGGAAAATGGTTAATTGGAAATATCAATCGAACCTACAACCTATCGCGCTTACAATTACGCTTGTGCTTCACGCCACGACTAGCCTAACTTATATAATTTGGCTATATATAACAATAGGCTTAAGTCATAATATCTTCTCATATCTAATACATATATGTATGTATGTATAGTTGCACATAACTACAGAACAACTAATACAGGATATGTAAATCGTATTCAGTGAATAGTGATCCGAAGCGCTTGCAAATTACGGCCCCGCTTGCATACAGACCGCTTGTAATTCCCACTGCATTCCAATCGTGGCTGGATAAATGTTTACTTTAAGATATCTTTTGGTGTTTTAATTAAAATATTTTAAACTATTGTATAATTGTTAATTGAGCCCCAGTCGGGGCAGTAAGGCCGACAGGTTGGGCGTACCCTATTAGAGCAAATGAATATTTAATCTTTTTATTTCTTCGTTCTGGTGGTCGATTTTTCCCCATTCAACATACAATGCCTCCAGAAGTCGGTGGAAGTTGGAAACGGAGTATCTTAACACTAGGTTCACTCTGTCAATTCTGCTGTGTATACATTGAGGCCCCCCTCCCCTTAGGAATGGAGAGTCTTAACACTAATTTCTCTCTATCTATCCTTACTATACAAGATACAGCATGAAGCTGAAATAAAATATATATAAATAAGTATCTCCTCCAATGCATTACCGAATAAGTACCGATATTTCCAAGTTCTCTTGAAACCTGCTCGATCGTTTGTGGATTATCAATTCTTTTTCAAGATTATTTAAGTGTTTCGTTCAAATACTTCTCTCTATTTGCCATGAAATATCGAAATGAAACTTTTACATTGTATAACATTTTTAAGTTTCAATTTCTATTGTAGTGCAGTCATGGGAGCGGATTGTGTTTGAACTTGCTTTTACTTAACTAGGGTTCCGTATGTTAAAATTTAAAAATGGAATCTTTATAGGATCATTTATTGTTTGTCGTTCCGTCTGTCCGCGCGGATGTATCAAGCTGAAATTTCTATGTGTGTCTTTAAAAAATAATAATTTGTATTTAAAAAACTTTGTAGTTTGTTTGTTTGTAGTTAACTTCATACAGAATACTTGCATATGGCCGCAAATTTACCTAGAACCTAGTGCTGGGACAATTCATTCCCATTAAAACACTTCCGCTCACCACTTTCAATCAAATTCTGGAGGCACTACGTGTTGCGTTGCGAAACTCAACGCCGCACTTTGCATCGTTACTAGAGCGAGAAAATTAAAATATTAAATATTCCATTCCCCTGAGCGGAAATCAAACCCACAATCATCTCGTTTACAGTCTCACCCTTATGCCCCTGCACCTCAACGGCCTAAATGTTGAATTTAATTTTTTAAAATAATTAAAAATCATATAACGGGTTCATTTCAATCCATTTTACGTTGCGAGGTAAATGCCGTAGAATAAAGTAATTACTTATACAACTATGTAGGAAACTTATAACAAGAGTATAACAAACTAGCGTAGTTGCCATATCGATTAAACTTAGCCTTAACAGCCCTAGAAGACGTTTCTCGAGCGTAAATACTTTTCACTTGGCGCAGGTAGAAAAAATTGTAATTTGTGTAGGTATGGCAATTTAATGAATAAATTAATTTTTAACAAAAAGAAAAACCGACTTCTAACAACGAAC
>JAEBDU010000006.1:827669-852154 GCA_016802625.1 Heliconius numata
TAATTCGTTGGTATTCTCACTTGAGTCAACTTACTTAAGAGGAGGACCGCTACGTACTTTGAACTAGATCAGTGGGTTTCTTGACAGTAGTGTATTTTAACACGTACGTTTATACCTATTTAAGAGCACCGTTCTTTCGAACTATCCAGATAGGGATAACGAATGGAACTAAAAAAATGCTGTATGTCTTTCGTCTTCCTTTTTCAACTGCACGCTATATCACGCACATAGCAGGGTAGGCAGATGGAACATGGGGACTCAGTGTTAAGATACTGTCTTCTCTCCTTTCTGCTGAATTTTGCTTTGTGTGTGTCAAACTCAACGCCAGGCTTTGCCTTGTTACTAGAACAAGGAATTTTGAATATTTCATTTCCCCGAGCGGGAATTAAACTTAGAACCATCGCGCTTACAGTTACAACCTGCACCACGACTGCCTCATGTTTTTTGTCTCTTTCTAATAAATTGGGTTAAACAGGATAGTTATATTCGAAAGTGTTAGTTGCAAAGTTTTCTGTGTACTTAAAGGATGTGGCAAATTACACTTCAACTATCTCATCTTGCAAGGGACCACTAAATATTTAAGTTAGCACAAAGTTTTCAATAGTTCCCAAACTATTTCCCTGGTCGCGTTTAAATTGAAGGATTTATTGGTGACATCGATTCTCCTAGGTTTCGCCAGTTTGATATAGTGGATAAAGTTACGTTAATTCTTGTTCAAATGGATTATTAGTTTTTTTGGGATTCTGTAACCGAAGGGCAAAAACTAGGAATGGTTATAGAATCTGTTAAATTTATTATGTAGGTACCTACATATATTACAGTCATTTTATTTGTACAATAAATTATACATTTGAGTCTCTACCGTGAGTGCGACAGTTGTGTTTACGATTCCTACTCGGGTGATTTGTTTTAATTTTTTCGTTCTAGCAAAGAGGCAAAGCGCGTTGTGTTCGCAGAGTGGGAAACGGAGAGTTTTAACTCTAGGTTCCCGCTGCCTCCCCGTGCTATATGCAGCACAGCGTGAAGCTAAAAGAAAATAATTTATAAAACATTAATTAAGCTTTAATTATTGTTTGAAATTCAACCAATTATATTATCAATGAACGTAAGTTACGGGAGCTCACACGCAACGACTTACGACAAACGTGAACTCGTGACCGTTTTGTTACACGCGAAGCTGACTTTACGATCAAGTAACATGTAATTGATCGATATTTACTGGAAATCTTATATTCATTTCTATGTATCCTTGTGAAGCAATTTTAATATAAATAAAACGAATAAACCAATACCAATTTTTAAAATATTATAAAATAATTCTGTCTGACTGGTGGACACCGTATAGCCGGCTATTATATCCAAAATTATAACCACGAAGGATGATTGGGATCCTCACTCGGTAGAACAACTTTAAATTAATTATTGAAATTTCTGGTCTAGTAGATAAATAGCGGTTTCGGGTTCCGCCACTCAACACGCCTTGTCTCGAAAATATTAGGCTTAAGCTGGGGAACGAGGAGTCCTAACACTATATTTCTTCTGTCTACAATGCTTTACGAGGGGTACGTTACGTACGTTTGAGGGATATAGTGTCCAAAATATAAGCATTCATCATAATATAAATAAACCTTTATAGCTGCTTTTTTGTTTAAAATTTTACGACGGTGACAATTTTTTTACTTTGCAGCTTGACATTTCAAAGGTCTACTCTAGAAACCTCCACTCGTCTTCATCTTCTGCTATACTTCTTGGTAATGGTGCCCTTTTAATACCGTATTCCCAACGCTATGATTGTTTGCCTCATCCATTCTGAGGATACCACACAACAATAGACTGTGATCATTTATCTGTTGTTTCTCCTAACACCATCTCCATTTAATATGAAACTACCCTCAAAAAATTCTTGCAATCTCAAAACAAAATTCTCAACGTCATCCAATGTAAGCATAATCCAGTACAATATCCTCTACAATATTACACATCGTCGTTTTCGTTACCGTAGTCCGCACCGTATGTAGGTACGTAGGTACGTCCGGGTACACGCGCGTTCATACGTGAGCTGAAAACTGTAAACATTGTCGTTAAATACTGTAACGTGATCCTGTAAGACATTACGGATCTATGGATAACGGATTGAAAACGTTGTAACGAATGCGTTGAGGTTTTGGATTCGATTCCCAGTCGGGCTAATTAATTATTTTCAAGTGTTTAAGGAAAACGTGTAAAAGCTTTGGCAGTTTAAATCCTGTATTTAAAAAAAATAATACTAAGAACTGTTTTTATTTCCTCAGTCTGGTAACAAGATAGAGCACGGCGTTGAGTTCCACCACTTATCACACAATATCTTTAAAATAGACCGGAAAAGCAAGATTCCCTCTTTCCAAAATATAGAGATACATCAAATTATTTAAGAAAAAACTTTCTATGAACGGCTGATTCAAAGCGCGGTGATAGACTCCTGTACTAAGTTATGGCATAAACTGGTAAAAGTTAAGAGTTAATCTAAACTATTTAGATAAGTAAATAGCTAGTAAATACTTCTCTTACTAATATTTGAAATTAACTCGACAGTATTTAAGATATCAATCAATCGTCAATTTAACGCTAATCACCATACAGTTTCACGGTTGCTTACCAAAGTTAATAGGCTTAGAATCTCTGATTAAATATTATTATTAGTCGAGATCAACATGGCTTGATACAGCTCTTACTATGTACACGTCGATTGTGGGATCGATTCCCATTCAGGGGAATGAATTATTTTAATTTCCTTATTTTGGTAACAACAAAAAGCGGCGGCGGCGTTGAGTTCCTCTACTTAACCCTTATCTTCATTTTGTATAGTATACTATACATACAACTTTATAAAAATATACGATCGCTATAAAATATTTTTTAACTTAGTTTTATTAAATATATGACATTTCTAGACATTTATTTATACTTCAAAAATAAAAATAGTAGTTTATCTATGATAGTTTTAAAAAAATTGTCAAAAATAACCGACAAGACGCGCTGCTCAGATTTCTCTAAGGTAAGTTTTATTTTATTTTTATGTTTGTACTCCTAAATATGTATGTTTATTATAAAATACACATGCCTAAATGTCTGTTCTTACACATTTTTATATATATGCTGATGTCGCTATATGAATTAGTATGTTTTTTTCGTGTTTTTTAATAACGTATATTATACTATACATTGCCACAGTTGCAGTCGTTTACCTTTCGTCGGTGGTGTATAGTATAATATACATTGCCAACTTCACAGGATCAATATTTTTTGGAACTTTACTATAAAATGTAAATTTCAAGTATGTCTTTCTTATATACTAAACCAATTATATTATAATGTAAAAGACAGTTGTACTGCCGCCTTGATATAGTGGTTCTAGAAAGCTTACACACAAAGTTATGGGTTCGATTCCCATAAAAAATACTATTATTATTATTACTGCATGACTACCTAACTATATAAAGGGACAAATAATATTACATTCATTATTTACCTATTTATAACACAATATGGTTTGGCTTATCTTTGGTGTTGGTTTTTTGTATGTGTCTTTTGCTTTGGTTTTAAACTCTATGGGTGATAGAGCTAGGTGCATTTTCTCCTTGGTGCCTGAAGAGAATGCAGACTCTGACACAAGTGACAGAGCTAGTAACAGTAATGAAGCTGGAATGATTGGATCAACAGAAAGTTCTCCAGAGCCATCGATAAATTCTAATCTCGAAAGGTTAAACCTCTTACAAATTTCTGATTATGAGATAGGAACGCATGCAGCTGATACTCATGCCGATACCACCGAAGTGTCTCTTACACCTCATTTCTTAATTCTTTCTTGTAAAGAATGAATGAAGAAGAAAATCGACGTCAATATAAACCAAATAAGCCTTGTAAATGGAGTTTCAAGAACTAAATCAGAGTCGGTGTGTGACATCATGTATGAGTTCTTGCTCTACATAAGAGATGACACTTTTACGGGCCTTATCGCTGAAGAAGAAGAAGAGACAATGGGTGTTGGAAGTAAAAATAGTTTTAGCTTTATATACGACTATTAAGTCGAAACATTTCAGTGAAAAATTTACACGATTTCCCGCCAAGCAAAAATACAAAACCGGTATCTTAACGATCATGCGATGATATTGGCTATGACAAATATTACCATTGGCCGCAAATAACCGGATATCAAATGTGCAAGTACATGTGTACTGCAAAGCTGGCCAGGCACGTACCGTGTGCATAAAATGTAAGGTTTACCTTTGTTTTGTGAAGAATCGAAGGTGTTTTTGGAGTACCACCGCAAGCAATAGGATCTCTGAGTTATTATTTTGTAACAAAAAAATATTTGAGAATGATTTTTTTAATTAAACATTTTTACTTCCATTAATATAGTTGTTTTTATTTAAAATCATATTATTTACAATAATCTTTCAGTATATTTTAAAAGCTACCAGTAACATTTCCACCCTCCCTAAGCATCGCAATGTACAGTATAATATACATTCTTAAAAATGGTAGAATCACTGTACGTGTAGCAATGTATAGTATAGTATACATCGTGTTTTTCCGAAATTTTCATATTATGATTTTTTTATTTATTTTTTTTATGTTTTTTGTAGCCCAAAGAAGCTACCAGTATGCATATTTTTTGCTTTTCTTAAAAAAAAATTTTTTGCGAAGATAAGGGTTAATACGCAATGTCTAAAATGGAAAGTGAGAAATTTTTCTTTATCTCCTCGGACATGCGGAATACAGCGTGAAGCTTTACTAAATTCTAAACGCTATATTTATTAATTTTAAACATTTAAAATTAATTGTTAAAAAGCAGTGATATATCACTATGAATATAAAAAATATGGTCAAGTTAATACACTAAGTATGTACGTATATAGGAAACGTCCAAGTATACCTCAATTATTATGATTTCACTCAACGACTGTGAGTACTCGAGTTAATGCGTACGACCGTTTAGTCTTTCATTAACCTAATTCCGTGAACTATATTGTATGTATTTTGTATTTTTAGAATACAAATAAATTATAAATTATTACATATTTTATATTTATTTGTAATTTGGATGCACGGCAACGCACTGTGCCAAGTTCGAGTCCAAAAAATGGAAAAACTTTTTCAAACAAACAAAACTCCCGTTTTCCACTTTCCACTGAATTCTGGAGACATTGTGCGTTGAATGGCGGAACTCAATGCTGTGCTTTGCCTCGTTACCAGAACGAGGAGTTCTCCAAGTGGGAGTCTAAACCAGAAACTGTAGTGCTTACACTAGCACGCCTGTGCCCCGGCGCCACCACTGGTCTATTTTAGTGTTTATTATGCGATAACTGGATTTTAAGAGTATTAGGAGTAAAATAAACTATGACGATGTGAATAGCGCATTATCGCATATTCTTCGTTGGTTTGATGTTAATAATCTAATGTTAAATGCTAAAAAAACTAAATGTATTGAGTTTGCTTTACAAAATGTTAAAAAACATAATTTTAGTCTACTAATTAAAGAAGAAACTCTCAATTTGTCGGAATCAGCTATTTTCTTAGGTGTAACTATAGATTCCAAGCTCCAGTGGAACGCTCATCTGGAAGCACTTGCGGATAAACTCAAACGAAATTATTGATAAACGCAACCTTTATAGCATACAGATCTAATGGATGCTTATATCTCTATTCAACATTTCATTACATGGTCATAATATAACCTAACAATAACAAGGTGGTACAAAATTGAACTCTATTGTCATGAATATAAGGTAGCCATAATCAATTCTTGGATCCGAGACGACATATTAATGATGACTTTGATTGATATGGCAGACGAAGCGATTGTATTTCGCTTATCTGTATTTAATTTGTGCCCTAAATATATCTAAGTACCTAATATATCTAGGATATTTGAAATAAGAGGCCTTCGTGGCTCAACGTTTGGCTGTAAGTTCGGCTTTAAAAAATACTTTAAAACTTTCCGCATCAGTGTAGCCAGGAGGAACCTAATAAATATTAAAACTCTCTTTTGCCTACTTTTCCAATAAATATGTGACATTGCGTGTTAAGTGGCGAAACTGAACACCGTGTTTTAAATCAACTAATTATGTATAAGTAACAATATTGGATTTATATACGATATATTTACCAAATTATACAAATTTGTATTTGAAGAAACGTCGATAAGAGGTAAAATAAATACGTTCTGAATACAAATTGTGTTCGTTCGGTATTCAGTTATTATAGGCTTGCACCATTTGGCAACCGTCATTCTGTGTAACGAGCTAGTTTGTTCGAATTATCGAATATTCGATAAGTAAACAGCGTTATTCTGGATGTCTGTTCGTTTATATAATGTGTTATTTTAGGTTTACGTTTTTTGACAATTGTGACATAGTAGAAGAATGTCCCATAACATAATCCCATTTTATAAAGTTAATTAAATAGCCCGACTGTCTCGAATTCGGGTGAAAAATGAAAAACAGACCTAAGAACAGATCGTGAATTATTTATTATTTACTATAGCTTTCTTTACTATTTCCTCTATTTTCCCCTATGATTATTTAATACGTAGCAAGAAATAGGCTCCGAGCCCCTAGTACTTAGTCAGGTCACTTCTATGCGTCGAAAAACAGACAAAAATAAAAAAAAGTTGTTTAAAAAATAAATCCTCGAAAAACATTAATGAAATCATTAACTTGCTAAAAATATAACAGAATAACAAATTTAAAATAAATATCTTTAATGTACGCGTAACTGCTCTTTATGGATTTAACATTCCGTGTGATAATCATTTTGATGACTATACATGGTGTTGTTCATATTTAAATAATATTTTTTAAAGAATTGTTTTATATGATTTTTATATAAAAATATTTTTTTATTCTCTTATGTTCTCAATTTTTTGAATATTGTAATAATTACAAGACTTTATTTCTATAGCACCAATTCATTAGTTTAATAACGAATTAAAAAATTAAATCCAAAGCTCTCCTTATTTAAAAACTATAAAAAAAATCGGTTTCGAGTAAAAATAATTTATATTCATGATTATAGTTATTTTTTACTTTCGAAGTTACAAAAAAAAATCCTAAAACACATAAGATAGCTTTTTTATCATCTTTTGAAAATTTAGCCTAGAACGTCTATTGATATTGAACTTTTTTTATGTTTACTAATAAAACTGACCGTAACCAATTCAATTTCTACTCTAGAGCATCTATTATTTGTAATCCCTGCCTCTGGTAATAAAATATATATAGATAATTGGGTGAAAAGGAGAAACAGGACTGCCTTAATACTACGCTCCCACTACCTAACCTGGTAGATAAAGGATAGTTTAAAGCTAGAATTAACTAGACTAACTAATAATTAAACCATTTAAGGCAATGATTGACGTCTCTAAGTAGAGCTAACAGCTTAATTATTGATAGACTTATAGCATAATCTAGAACATATACATATTTGATATTTTCATTTCCTCACTCTGGTAACGAGGCAGAAACGTTGAGAACGAAAGTATGTAATGGGAACGGAGTGCGTTATCGCTAGGTTTCCAGATTCCTTTTGCCTATCTATTATGAAGTGAAGCTTAAAAATAAATAATCTAGAACAGCCTGTATATAAACTGTCATTTAATATAATTTTCCTTCGACTCCTTACAAATATATTTATTTACTGTGTATGCAAATATTTGGCTGTAACACATCAATTGTGACAAGTAATTTTATTCGTTCGTGTAATATTTATCATTTATTGAAATCAGTCTTTAATTGTGATGTTAATGATGAAAATTATTTTTATTGCAGTCATGACTTAATTTTATTATTTTTGCTTGCTTTTGTTGATAAATAAATTATCCATATTGTTTTATATTCGGATGAGTTTACATTATGAATTCATCACTCCGTCTGTCCGTCCGTCTGTAAATACCATTCATCTCGAGATTCCGAGGAGGTATCAAGTTGAAATTAATATCAAATTTTTAGATGTATGGTCCCTTGGAGCACAGATAAAATCAAGCTTCTAAGTCAACGCAATGAAAAGTTACGACCATTTATGTATTGATTTTGCTGAATTATATATAAAACTAGCGGACGCGCGCAGCTTCGCTTGCGTATTTAAGGGTGAATTCTAATAACCCATGAAACATGTGTTCAATGAAATATTTTTAAGAGTCTGAATTTCAAATTTTATAAAAATTGGTGACGATTTAAAAAAACCTATACAAACTTTCAACCCCTTATTTGCACCCTTAGGGGGAGAATTCTAGAAAACGATGAAATACATGTGCAATTAAATACTTTTAAAAATCTTTAAATTTCAAATTTTATAAAAATCGGTGCCGATTTAAATTTTTTTCCATACAAACTTTGAACCCCTATTTCACCCCTTTGGGGTTAAAATTTTTCAAAATCCCTTCTTAGTGGATGTCCAGATTACGAAAGTAAACTTCTCTCCAAATTTCACGTTTCTACGCACAGCGGTTACGGCTGTGCGTGCGTCTTACCTCAGTCAGTGAGGACAAGTCCTTTTATATATATAGATTCACTGCGTAATCTAAACTTATAGGATACATAAGACCGTGGACCTACAGTTCTGAAATTTGGCACGAAATGAGAACTTACAATATAAATAAAGGGAAAAATCCCAAAAGTGACAATTTTTAGGTTTTTCATAGAAAAAGATCATTACACATTTATATTTGTAGTTTATTTCATACAAAATGAATGCATCAACTTTTATTAATTGTTCCTCTCGTTGGTATACAATACTGAAATTGATACGGAACCCTCTGTATACGAATATGACTCACATTTGACCAGTTTTTTTAATAATTTATAATCATTTATCTTTCATATTTAGAGCGCCTGAAATAATATTATGGTTATCCATGACAACCATTGAAAATTAAAGAAAAATATTATCCAAAATGTCGTAAGGAAAAGAATGAGTATATCAAACGAATTTGTATCACGCGAGCGGCGTGTGATCCCGCCACATGCTGTACCCATAATTTTACATACTAATGTACTAAATAATGAAGCCGTAGCGGCGCAGTGGCGGCAGCATCTAGCTGTTGTGGGTTCAAGCCCCACTCGGAGGAATATTTAAAATTTTCTCGAATCCTCGTTCTAGCAAAGCAAAGTCTGGAATTGGGTCCTCAACTCATCACGCAATATCTCAAAAAATAGATTGAAACAGGAGAAGGAAACGTCATAATACAAGATACCCTCATACATCTGCCCGTGTATAACCTACCACAATGAAACCTAAGAAAATGTATATGTACTTAAATATTATATTTATCTATTTACATACATAAATTGTATGTTGAAAAATGTTAATAGTTTCTTAAACGTTGATTTTCGTTAAGACGTCCTTAAAGTTTTTAATTGATATATAACAATTTTGTGCTACATATGCACAAAACCAGCTTTTGTTTATACATTCGATTATCTGGATTATCGATTATTAGAATGATTAACAGCAATTAGATTAATCGAGTTTCAAATGTATTTGCAATTTATGTTATTTTTTTGACTGGAACGACTTCAAAAATAACGGATCCACTCCACTCTCCGATAAACTTTGAGAATGCAAACTGATCGTCTAGCGAAACTTAACGCCGTGTTTATACACGATAATTAAACCCACAATATAGTACAATATACAATTTAACAGTTCCCAACAAAGCCAGAACTTTAGAGAGCTGTTAGATTCACATACTGTTGCACAGTGCTGGCTATTTATCGTTGAGTTGCCAAGTCAACTGCATTCTAAACTTGCTGCATCTCCACTCAAGATATATTAGATATTAGCGACCCGCTCGCGACTTCGCCTGCTCGAATTACATAACTATTATTATTTTACTAATCTGCATAATTTTCGTTTTCTAACAATAATATTATTAACCGAATTCTGTAAGAAAAGGAGGTTATCAATTCGACTGTATTTTTTTTTAAACCAATATTGAAAAGTAAAATTTCAGGCAATTCCATAAAACAGTTTTATAGGAATTTCCCCCGGAAGAGGTTAAGATCGATCTTAGCCAAAAGGCCGATAGAATAAAACAGTTATCTATAGTAATTTTGTCGTTCTTTAAAATTTAAACTTTTTTTTTTATAAACCGGTTGAAATAAAACAAAACGTGTGCACAACTAAACAACCAAGAAGTTCGAAAATACAAAAACCGACTGACTGATGTTAATTGTCACTTAGAGTAATAAATTATTTTTATTTCCCAACCCTGATAAAATAAGGCATGACATATGTTCCAACTCAACATGCAATGTCTCGAATTTGGTGGAAAGCGGAGAATAGAGAGTCACTAGGTTTTCTCTACAGCGGAACATGCGGGATAAAACGTGAACCCGATAAGATCAATTGTAATTTCAAAATACGATACAAACATTGCAAACATTGTTTTAAATAATAGCACATCCGAAGTGAATAAGTTCGTATTGTAAAATGGTTTTTTCATGAATTTTTGAACAATGAAAAACGACGTAGTAATATTTTTTTTAAATTGAACGTTAAAATTTTATGGTACCAGATGATAACTTTAACTGTAATGGTTCTGTTATTCAATTTTCTTTTTTTTTAACTGACTTCATAAAAAACGTATGTACATTTGTTAAAATTGGCAAAAATTTGCGTGTCTATTTAGGCTTTTTAAGAATATATAGTAACTTAAGAAGTGTATGTGTATTTGAATACTATTTTGTGTTGTTTTTACACAAATTTCTTAGAAACTAATAGTCATATCGAGTTGATCTTTTCTAATATAAATGAATAATTGTAAGAAGATTATGATAGAGCCAGGAAGATATTTTCTTCAGCTTTTTGAATGGCTTTATCATCTTCATGTATATAGATATAGTAGCGGACGCGCGCAGCTTCGCTTGCGTATTTAGGGGGATTTCTAATAACCTATGAAACATGTGTTCAACGAAATATTTTTAAGACTCTAAATTTCAAATTTTATAAAAATCGGTGGCGATTTAAAGATTTTTCCATACAAACTTTCAACCCCTTATTTGCACCCTTAGGCGGTGAATTCTCGAAAACCATGAAACACGTGTTCAATTAAATACTTTTAAGTCTAAATATCAAATTTTATAAAAATCAGTGGCGATTTAAGAATTTTTCCATACAAACTGTCAACCCCTTATTTGCACCCTTAGGGGGAGAATTCTAGAAAACGATGAAATACGTATTCAATTAAATACTTTTAAAAATCTAAATTTCAAATTTTATAAAAATCGACGCCGATTTAATTTTTTTTTCCATACAAACTTTGAACCCCTATTTCACCCCTTTAGGGTTAAAATTTTTCAAAATCCCTTCTTAGTGGATGTCCAGATTACGAAAGTAAACATCTGTCCAAATTTCACGTTTCTACGATCAGCGGTTACGGCTGTGCGTGCGTTTTACCTCAGGCAGTGAGGACAAGTCCTTTTATATAGGTATATAGATTTTGTATGAATATCATAGAGGCTAATCGTGGTGCAGACACAAGCCTGCGACTATACACGCTATGGTTTGTAGGTTCGATTCCCTCTCGAGGATATGAAATAATTAATATACATATTTCCACGATTTGGTAACGAGACAAAGCGCGACGTTGACTTACGCCACTCAATACGGACCCATCAGGATTAGATGGAAAATGGGAAACGAAAGTGTCTTAAAAGGAACGGAACGTCCTCAAGTTACCAGTATCCATTTTCATCATTCATCAAAAACAAAAACAAAAGAAAATCTAACAGTTTTAAAGTTCAATCTCATATTTTTACATATATATTTAACGTTCGACACTAAACCACACTACAGGCGATTTCCACTAAATAAACACCAAAATTTATATTATAAGGTCATTTATACACATAGCGTCGTCCCGTTTAATTTCCTCAACATTAAAATATGGGCTATGTGATAAAATTTATTGCTTTCGCATCTTTCGCTCCAAGCACTTTGGGGTGGGCGAATGTATAACGAACCGTGCGATTTGAGAATAAGGTACGTATTGCTTGACGACTGACTTGAGAAACCTTTTATTTTTCGAGTGAGGGGGCTATTACGAGAAACCTTATTGAAATCTGTCTTTTGAGTGAAAACAGATATTTAATATGTAGGTTAATTTTGAATTATACACGTTTAAGGGTAGGACGTTCTGAAGACACTCTTTTATTTTGAAACTGTGTCGCTGTATAAAAGTAGCAAAATTGCATTATTTAGGTAGGTTTTTTAGCTTCAGGATTTATCCCGCATGTAGTAGGGTAGATTATAATAACTCATTATTTATGTCAACATTTCATACAACAGAGGCCTCGTATATTCAATTTGGTCCTATCATATTCTGAAGTAGACATAATTGAGTTTCAATATCACAAGGAACTATAATTTACCTTGCGGCTAACATAACAATGAAATGGGATGACTTACATACATACTTCATTCTTAATCAAAGGACCTTTTATGAGGACACATATATATCTACATTTAAATTAATGCTATATATATATACAGGTTGATTGGTAGATAGACAAACTTATACAGAGAAGATAATTTTCATAAGGAGTCTAACTCTTAATCTCCTTACTGAAGCGACGAAAAGAAACGAATTTATTTCCCTGAATCGAAGAAAATGAGAACTTAAATATCATCCACACCATCTGGATATGTGGCACTCCACTACTGTGCGGTTTCGTAGAAATTTCCTTCCACGCGCCACCGACCTGTGGAATGGCCTACCCGCGGCAGTGTTTCCAGGTCAGTACGATATGGGTACCTTCAAGAAGCGCGTCTATCTCCACCTCAAAGGCCGGCAACGCACCTGTAGCTCCTCCGGTGCTGCACGGGGTCGTGGGCGGCGGTGATCATCATCAGGTGACCCGAACGCTCGTTTGTCTTGTCCTTTTTCCATAAAAAAAAAAAAATCCCTCTGCACCACGATTCAGAGTGCGTTTTCTCTCCGTTACACCCCACAACGCCAAAATACATAAAAATCAGAGGAACAGATTAATATTTTCTTTAATATCAACGTACTCGTAGGTAATATTATTGTTTTGACAATCGCCGATATAATAGATCCGTCGAGGTTTATTGTCGGTCAATAACAATTTTCTCTGCCATTCGCAGATACGATCACGTTAATGGGAACAAAGGCATAACATAAGTATGTTCAAGTATGTTATTTTCTTATAAGAATCGTGAATAGGTGGTGAATATCTATCTACATATACATATATCTACAATTTTAAGCTATTGGGTATGATGGGGTAAACTAACATCGTAATATGTTTAACAATATCTGGAAAATATAATATTTTTTGAGATACGCGGCGTTAAGTTCCGAGACACCTAAGTGTCCTATGGTAAGTGCTATGGGTATACGAGATACAACATGAAACTTTGAAGGAAATGAAATTGATTTGGAAGAATAAATCAAGAAATTCACCTTACTTTTTGATCACAGTATTGTAAAATGTTTTATAGAATAGAATTGAATGATTTACTATCGTACATTTTAATTCTAGCTTCACGCTGCATTCCACATAAAACAGAATCCGCAGAGCGAATCTAGTGTTACGACACTCCGTTCCCCATTTTCTGCAGAAGCTTAGTTACATTGTGCTACTAAGCCACGACTTCCTCTTCTATCGTAAGTGATATATTGACTACCCACTACGCCATAACAGCCTCAAATTTCCTGAAATTTAAATAAATTTTAAGCATCAATTCAATTGTATGAAAGTGTATTTCAAAAACTACATACAAAACTTTTGTACAGCAAATTTCACTTTGAACTGCACTACACAGGTGTCTATATCAGGATCCTTCATAGGAGCAACTTTTGAGCGTTGCTCTAGCTTTTATTATTCTGATTCTCATGTTTCTAGGTAAAGTAATCTAGCGAGAGTTGTATTTTGGAATTAATTTCATATAAAATGAAAATGTTGAATTATGTTTTTGAATTAATTTTCATATAAAATGAAAATGTTTTTGTTGAATTCACAAGGTATAATATGTTTATTAATTATGTGTAAAGCTAAATGTTTGTAAAAGATTGTTTTGTATAATATGTTAGCAGTAATTTATATGTTATTTTTTAGCTCGTTCTGCATTAAAATTGGGTGAAAAGAGAGATGAGCGTGTCAGTCAGTCCGATACTTACCAAATTGGTCATCAATTTGAATTTGGATTAATGATAGCTATCGTAGGCACAAGCGTGCGACTTCAAGCGCAACGGTTATGGGTTCAATTAGCACTGGAAGACATGAAATTCTTCATATTTTCGTTTCCAGGCTCTGGTAACGAGGCAAACTGCGGCCTTGTGTTCCACCACTAAACATTCAATACCTCAAAAGTTTAGCAAAAAATAAATTAATATGTTATTTCCTCGAGAGGGAATCGAACCCATAACCAGTATTGTTTACGAAGTCGTAAGCTTATACCCCAGTTCCACCGCCAGCCTCGAAGATATTGTTATATAATTAACTATCGATAATAAGTTTTAAATAAAGACCGTCGTGGAGCAACGGCACATCATCAGAATTTAAAGCGATGTTGGTTTTTTTTACCTTCACTTGTTTTCCCCATAAAGCAGGATAAGAAGACTGAACCTTTAGTTAAGACATTCCGTTCTCCATTTTCCGCTTAATTTTCGAGACATTGAGCGTTGAGGTTCAGCGGCATTCATGGGTGAGGTTTGTCACTCAATAATTGAGTTAGAGTCTACTATTATTGGAAATATCATTAAGAAATATAATATATACATACATACTGAGCCTTATAGCATTCCGATGGTAATATCTAATCTAATTAAGTTAATTATATGAGACGCTAATATAATATTATACGAGATTAGATTTAGAATGCAATAAATTATTTAGTTTTAATTAAATTTATATGTATATAATAATTTAGGCCAATCGTGACAGAGGGATCCAAGCGTGCAGCTGTAAAGGTGACAGGTAGTGAATTCGATTCCCAGTGGAGGAATTGAAATTTTAAATATTTTGATTTCCCCGCTCTGGTAACGAGGCCAAGCGCGGCGTTGAATTCGCCCTCTCAACACAAAATGCCTTAAAAATTCGGTGGAATGTGGGAAACGGAATGTCTTAATGACAACATAATAAATTAGGTTCCCAGGTTCCCCCTGCCTGTTCCAACACGTGCGAGATAGAGAGTGAAGCTAAAAAAAGATACACCAGTTAAATACACATAAAGCTTCCCCATTATAAATATAAACACCTAAATGTTTATATTTTCAAATAATAAAGAAAACCTTTGTTGAATTTTTAATGAGGGAGAGATCGTCAGTCCGCGTTGTAAATGTGACGCTGTGCAGAATGCGTTGTTAACACTTCGTTTGCTTATTATGGAGGTTTAACCAGCTGTTATATTATATGAGTACAAAAATTAATATAATTATAAATATGTGACAGTAAGGGCTGGTTGTGGGTTCGAATCCCTCTAGAAGAAATGAAATTTTCGTCACATTTTATTTAGCTTAACGCTATATCCTGTATATAGCAACGTAGATAGAGGGAAACTGTGAACCTAGAGTCTTAACTCTCCGTTCCCATTGAGTTATTTCCATTCCCTACTTTGTCCCGAATATTAGACACTGCGTGTTGGGTCGCGAAACTCAACACCGCGCTTTACCTCGATATCAGTATCATTAAATATTTAAATTCCCCGAGTGGGAATCGAATCCACTATGACAGGATGTGGATCCTGTCATAGTTACAGTTTGCACGTTTCTGTCCCAGCGCCACGACTGGCCTCAACTAAAATTGTTTAGAGGAAACCTAAAAGTCACGTAACAAAAGCTAGACTTGTTCACTTATATTGAAATTCCTTACCTGCAGAAACTCCAGGACTGCTCTGTCAGAGTTACTATTTAATATATCAGTGGAGAAACGGTGTTCCGTGTTTTGGCTCCATTTGAAATGCATTGAATTAAACATATATACGAGGCCATCATGGCGGAGTGGTACAGTGCATCATTTAACATGTTCATGTTGGTTATGGATTCGATATTTTCGATCAATTCGAAAGAAAGATTATACTCTAACTAGTTATCGCCTGCAACTGTACTTACGTAGACTTTTAGGTGTAAAATGGAATTTTGACTTTCTATGTTTTCTCTGCCTGTCTCTTCTTCATATCTTCGATTGAGAATCGAACTCACAACTTGTACCAAATATAGTAATATACTTGTGGCCCTGCGCCACAACTGGCCTCACTAGTATTACATACATAGTTCTACCTACATAAACTCGTATACAGGCCCAACTAAGGCTAAGCAAAATAGCCTTCTTTTAGAAAGTGATTTAGAAATCACTTTCTTCTTGCCTTTTCCATACACCTTTTAGTATCAGTTGTGAATCTTAATGTTACCAATGAATAATTCATTAAAACTAAATGGGCCGCGGTCAAAGCGGGGTAAATTTTTTTGTTTATGAATCATTACTTAGCGATCTTGATGGAAGTCGTTAGCTTTTCTCTTTGGTCGATTTGGAGTCGTTTTAAGTAGTGTTTTAGTGAAAGATGATTGAAAAGAAATAAAATATTTATTGTAAAAATGTTTATTTTGGACCGTTATTGTTTACAATATATTTTTTAAGTAGTGTGTTTATTTATACAAAGTCCTTTTCTATGACATTATTTATTAATTTACTAGCCGTACATGTATTTTTATTTAAACAATAAATTTAATATATTATTCTAATTCAAAAAAATAACTATATAGTGCTACATGAGCAGAGTAGACAGAGAGAAGCTAGCATTAAGAGACGGTTTCCTATTATTCGCATAATTTCCAAGACAGTGTGGAGTTGCAGATCGGAGAGACTTGACACTAGGTTTTCTTTAAAAACAAATAATCATAATACATTTATGAAACAACAAAATTATTGTTTTATTTAACCTTCAAAATATATCAATCATTTCTTTTTTCTATATTTCTCATACATGCATATATAAAAATCTCTTAAGACCTGACAAGTCAGTCAACTTCAAAATAAACATATAAAGGCATGTTCAGTTAAAAGCAGTCTTAGATACATACTGAATAAATTCTTCTTCAAAAGCAATAAAATGCCCGTTTCGAGTGTACTGCGCCGATACACTGTTATTTATACTGCACGACATGTCGCTGTTATATATATATTTTTTTTTTTATCCAAACATTATAATACAAGTATTTGGGACTAGATTTTCTATATTCTCATAAGCGCTCTGGTAGTCACGGCGCGGTACGAGTTTCTTCATTTGGCGAAAAGTAGGGGACGTGGTGTTTTACAGGTCCAATGGCGCATTTTGAAAAGACAAGATAAAGAATAGAAGTTGTGACATTCAGACTACCTCAATATTCTAATCCTCATCTTGGAAGACCAGTACACAAAACACCTCGATAAAAGTTCTTATCTATATATATAAAATCGAAAGGTCACACACTCACTCATCACGAAATCTCAAAAACTACCAGAGCTAGGAGTTTCAAATTTTGCACGGAGGTTATTAATAGGACGTAGCTGTTCGCTAAGACGGGAATTTGCAATATTCGACTCCTAAGGGGATTTTTTCATGGTTGATAGTTTGTATGAAACTTCGTGATTACAAGTCTAGTGCTAGGAGTCTCAAATTTTGCCCAAGGGTACTTTTTAGGACGTAGGTCCTCATGGAGACAGAAATTAATGATAACGTAGTTCACACAGGCGAAGCCGCGGGCGGGCCGCTAGTATTAAAATATTTGGCAACGGTCACTTTAATACTCCGAAACTTTTTAATATCATCTATGTTTGCTACCTTAACAAAATATTAGGAACAAAAAAATGGCTGAACTCAACTTATTACAGAGTAAGGAAATTAAAATTAATTCCGAAAAAAGAAGGAAAACTAAATCGTGTCGTACCCACATCGTCTCGTACGATCTAAAAAAAAACAAAAGCTCTCAAAATTTTTAATTCGCCGCACGTACAGTCGAAATGAAGAGCCGGCACAAATATTGTGAGATAAAGTTGATTCACACCGCGCTTATGAGCGTAGTACGAGTATATAGATTGTGGGGAGAGTGCACTTTTATTGTCTAGCTGAGTGTACCACTACATATTTTTACTTAAACCACTGAAGTTATGACAGCTTTTCTTTTATATTTTTCTTTTATTTTTTTCTTTATCGTCAACGTCATAATGGTGTATTGGGAAAGCTGTTAATTGGAAACAGGTTGAGGTGGAACGCTCTGGTATCAATCGTTGTATTACATATAGCACAAACAAGCTGCAACACGATAGAGTTCATTTTCTACTCGTTCATTTCTAATTAAAATGCAATAAGTAACCTAAAAACCGTATAATTCTTGGCGAAATTGATTTCATTTCCTGAAGTCAACGTGATTTAGTTCGCACGAGAACGCTATAAGTATAATTATTGTGCTAAAGTAATAAATATTTTCTTGAATGTTTTATAGGGTTGGTACCTTTTTATAAAGGTTGTATAATCAAAGTTGATAAAATCGGTCAAGCACGAGTCGGACTCGCGCACGAAGTAAAGTAAAAAAATAACAAGCAAAAAAATCACCAATCACGGCCTTCGCCATGTTCAAACATGTTCAAACTAGCTCAAGATGGTGGTGGACGGCATGTAGGTCGGAGTGTAGAAACCCTGATGATGCAAAAGTCCACACTAGTCGTACTAGGGATTGTCGTGGCGCGTAAGCCTTGTTTACCTTGTCCGGAAACCAGAACTGTCCTGTGCCCAGAATTCGACGGGTAGGGATTCTCCAACACCGGAGGTACTGGTACCCTCCTTCCAGATATTTTTCACAAGTATTTGACGCCAATAAATCTACTACACCACCTACACCATCGAGGTACAGTGGACCAACATCAGACTTTAAACCACCGTTTCCCCGTTCTAATAAAAAAGAGAGTGGCGTTGAGTTCAATTCAACATGCAGTTTTCCTTATTTGGATCTTAATAAGAGAACGGAATGTTTTAGAACTTGGTTATCTCTTTCTACCCTTCTATATACGTGATAAGCCTGAAGCTAAAATAAACTAATATTTCGTATGGGTTACAAAAAGAGCAGAGTACAGTCAACTCTGCTATATACTAAGTATGCAATGAAGTTCCAATGCACGCTACCTAAACATTCATTATAACCCCATAAGTATACAAGTGAATGAAAATAAGCTAATTATTTTTATAAATTAAAATATTAAAAAACACAAAAAAATTACAATAAAAACAATTTAATTTTTATATTTAATTGCTATAATTTACATTTTAAAAAAGAAAATAGAGTATTTTAAAACACTTTAAAAGAGCATTAAACCATTTCCATTGAATGTTACATAAGCCCTATACGTACAAAGCGTAGTTGACTCTATTTTTCTGCTTCATCGACTTAACGTGATGTTGCAAGGGCTTATTGCTTCATCGAAAATCAATATGTGCATAATATACTGGAAGCTGCTTAAAGTAGTGTGTAATGAGTACTTAAATACGTATACATACGAGTAGCTTCACATAGCAGAGTAGGCAGCCGGAATTTAGTGTTAAGAGTCTCCGTTCTTTACGTTCGGCCATTACGTGTTGCCAAAATAAGCTTAAAGTCTGCACTTTCTGCCGCATTTAACTTGGAGAGTGTTCTGAGGAAAAGTTTGTTCTGATTCTGAGGTAATAATCTAAACTTTTCTATTTTCTGCCGAAATTCGAGATATTATTTTCTTTCCCTGCTCTAACGACCCCGTGCCAGATGGGCCGACGACATAAAGAGGTTGGCGGGAAGCGGATGGGTCCGAAAAGCTGAGGATCGAGTGTGGTGGCGAGAATTGGGGAAGGCCTATGTCCAACAGTGGACAAAAGATGGCTGTTGATGATGATAATGATGATGAATAACAGTAAGCGGAGTTGAGTACCGGCACTTAGGACAAAAGGTATCTGAAAAAATATAATATAAATACTTATAAGTCTAAGATAATATTATAATCCAACACACAAATATCTCCAGTCAAACCTGTCTGTGCGTCGATTCATTTTGGCTTATTTCGACACCTCCAATTTTCATCTCAAAGGTGGAATCACTCAGATATCGTAAAGGTAGACGAATAGAGCTAGCCTTCCAGTGGATGTATTAACATATATCTTAAAATATTTTTGTCTTTGTAAATGTTTTTTGTCTCTCTCTCTCACACTCTGCGTGGGCGGAAAGTGAAGGACGGAGTGGGATCTCCGACTGTAATAAAAGCACAAGTTTAGTAAAGTAATTAACCTAACCACATAAACAACCAGAATGTGCCATATTGAATAATTAAATAGTTAAATATTACTTAATAAAAGGTAACTAAAAGATCACGGTGCTAAGCCAACTAACCATTTTCTAACCAACATACGTACAACATACGTACAACGAAAATAATTTACTTTATTAACAGGGATTTTCTTTTATTTTACGGCATACGACATAACTAATTGATTTCAATTTTTTCATTAAAAACTAAATTATAAAAGCTATTAATCAGCTATAGATAGCTAATGGCATTGGACGTCTAACTTTAGACAGACGACTTACAGGGTGTTCTGAAGCGTTATTTTAATTAATTAACACTTTCTCTTAGTAAATGTCAAAGAGATGTGGTATTAACAAGCTCACGATCTGGCTTAATATTAACACACGAATTTATAACTACTACGCATAGATAAATAATTAAGTTTAGAAGTTAATTTAATAGTCTAATTAGTAATTCTGCGATGCTGGAGTGGCGCAGGGGTACCGGCAACCAACTGTCAGGTGATGGGTTGTGGGCTCGATTTCCATTGGAGAAAATGAAGTATTTAAAATTTTCATTTCCACGCTCTAGTACACTTAAGAAAATGAAAAGAGAAATTCATCCGTTTACTTAGTTCATAAATATGAGATATCCAAGTCATATTGCTGTTGATATTTTTATATTTCAATATATTTTATTGAGTTCTATCGTAAATAATCAGATTATAAAATATTCATATATGAGAAGACTATTACATAAATTTCACATTAAATTTATTTCATTTCATACAGAAATATTTCAATAGATATCTATCAATTAAGCCTTTATTTAGAAATTTGAATGAAAGCTAAATTTTTAGAGTTGTCATTCATTTTATTTGAATGGAATAAAACTATATTACAAAAATTATTATTAGGTGTTCTGTGTGCGTTGTGGGTGACGGAACTCAACGACGCACGACGACGAGAGATGACAATTCGTGAGTTCGATTCTCACTCGAGGAAATGAAATTGATAATATTCTTATTTCGTCACGCTCCCCTTCCGCCACACTGCATGCAATGCCGCCATAATTCGCCAGAAAGTAGGAAACGAAAGCGTCTTAATGGGAGGAAGCTAGACAAGGAAGAAGGTCACTAGGTTTCCAGATTTCCTCTGTTTACCCTACTATACATCCGCACAGGATACAGAGTGAAGTTTTAAAATATTTAATAATATCCCAGATGAATCAAAACTACCATTATCGTGTTTACTGGCAACACATTATG
The DNA here is from genome assembly GCA_016802625.1 of Heliconius numata. Taxonomy (NCBI): domain Eukaryota; kingdom Metazoa; phylum Arthropoda; class Insecta; order Lepidoptera; family Nymphalidae; genus Heliconius; species Heliconius numata. Next base: position 849,222 of record JAEBDU010000006.1, read on the forward strand.
TAATATTTGAACACCTTTATATAACTTTCATTGTCCTTTTCAACCAAACTAATAATTTTTCTAAATTATCCGTAAAAAGAAGATATTTAATGGAAATATTTCTGAAATATTCCAATCTTCAAATTGTTTTTAGTTGATTAGTAAAGTTTTGGTACATTGAAACTCTTGAAGGAATTTTAGAACAATACTGGATGTCTATTGAAAATAAATGTAGATGTTTTTCTTTAATAATGAGCTATTAAATATTGTACTTAAGCAGCTTAACGCTGTATTATGCATATATATAGATATTAATATTATGAAACTTCGCTCCCCACCAAATTTCGAGACATTACGTGTACGTGGAGTACCAGAACTCAAAACCGCGATCTGTCTTGTTACCAGAGTAATTAAACAAAAATATTTTATTTCCTTGAATGAGAATCGAACTCAAACCCATCAACCCAACAGATGGGTTTGAGTGGAGTTTAAAGAGTCAGCAATTTTTTTTCAAATGAGATATTCAAATTCAAATTCAAAATATTCTTTATTCAAATAGGCAATTATTATAAGCACTTTTGAATCGTCGAATGAACATATGAACAAAAAGCTACCACCGGTTCGGAAGGCAGTTCTGCTGAGAAGAGCCGGCAAGAAACTCAACAGTATACATATATATTTATGTTTCAGTTATATATATTTGAAGTCTGTTTAAAAAAATAATAAATAACTATTGCGACCGACACAATAAGAATTCCTCCTAAAATTTCTTTGGAAGCGTGTTTCAAAATTCCCTATTCTAAGTCACATGACAGTAATTCCAAAAGTTTCCGAAGTACAATCATAAAATAGCTAGGAGAAGGAGAGATTAACATTGCGTTTGACTTGTGCGACTCGACCGTCAAACTTTTAATGAAGACAGTCAAAAGTGTTTTGATTTATAATTACGTACCTATAATATGAATTTTATTAGACTGTAAGCGCTACAGTTGTGGGTTCGATTCCACTCAGGGAAACGAATCACATTCGTTTCCTTTTTACAAGACAAAGTTTGGCCTTTTGTTACGGGACTTAATACGCATTATATCTCATTTCATATCGAAAATTTGGGCGGTGGAGAACGGAGTGTCTTAACTTGATATACCTACAGGAAAAAGCGTGATAAAGCTAATTAGCTACTATTACTCGATTACATACAAAAATAGTACAAAGTAAAAAGCATTATCTAATACAAAATGAGATTCTTTCATACAACCAATAACAACAATATATCGATACCGTTACTAAATTGTTCAATATTATCTGACAAAAATCTTTTATAAGTTACCTTATTACAGAGTTTATTTGTTTAGTTCACAAAGGAAAAGATATTTACCGAAGCGTGAACAAAACTGTTGATAGGTATAAAGTTCTTTGATTTCCTCTATTAGATTAGATATAAAATAAAACTATATGAGGCCATCGAAGCGCAGAGGCAAGAGAATGTGACTGTAACGCGACAGTTATGGGTTCGAACCCCACTCGGAGAAATCAATTATTATTTATTCAAATATTCATTTCTTTGCTTCAGTGCCGCCATTCAACACGCAATGCCTCGAAAAATTCGATGGAAATTGGGGAACAGAGTGTCTTGACATTAGGTTGCCTCTGCCTAAGCTGAAAAATATTAATAAACTTTTGCAACTGAATAGGGATCACTAAGAGACAATTTCTGTATTTTTTATGGGGATGTGAAAAAACTAGTTTTGTCGATTTTACATCACAAAGAAGTCCATAAAAGCAGTGCTGCGGGCAATGACTAGTACAGATTAAGATAAAAAACCTAAAGAATCCCTCTTATTTTTAGAATTAGTAGCATCAAGCATGTCAAAAAAAAATACCTTTATCTATACTCCAAAACAACAACAAAGAAACAAACAACACTAAGTGAAATATAAAAACAGAAAAATACATAATTTCATGTATTCGACGAAATAACAGTCCAAAAACGACAATGTTACAATTCCAAAGATTTCTATCTTAACTAAACACTCCTTTGTGGGGAAGATTCGCAATTTATATATTCATTTAGAGTTAACATGGGCGTACAAAGAAAAAATAAAACTTGGGCAAACGTGAATATTGTTCGTGTATTGATGGTTCTGTATAAGCAAGAAGTAGTTTTCACGCTGTATCTAGTATGACTCAGGATTGGCAGAGATACCCTAGTATTAAGACACTTCGTTCTTTATTTTTCTCCCAATTTTTGGGATATTGCGTACTGAGCGAACTCAACGCCATGTTTTGTCGTGTTATCAAAGTGAGGATATTAATACAATTAATTCGTTTCCTAGAGCGGGAATCGAACGAACAACAGTGTACAGTCTTAAGATTTCTGACGAACGAAAATATTGTCGTAGATATAATCTTCGATTTTAAGGGCTTTTGTGAAAAAAAAATATCACAAAATATATTTAATAAGAAATATACTTCCACATAGAGAATCCTAAAAAATAAAACGACTCCCTTTATACTCTAACAATGCTTAATATCCGGAACGCAATTGTGTAGGTCTTTTTGTACGTCTTCAGAAGGTCTCCTCTGGTAACGAAGTTGAGTTTGTATTTTGCTTTAATTATTGAGGTTGATGATATAATGGTAATGTGGCCCAGTGTTGCTATGACTAATTTGAATTTTGTAAAACGTTTGAAGAAAACTGTATAATATATAAGATTGAACTCAATAATTAATAAATTAATTTTTAACAAAAAGAAAAACCGACTTCTAACAACGAACTAAAAAGTGAAAAATAATTATATAAAGATTTTATAATTTTGAAGTCGGTGCCAAGTAAAACAAACAGGCTTAGTAATTAGATATTGTAGTAAGGGTGTTGTAGCATTAGTTTGACACCGACTTCAAAATTACAAAATCTTTATATAATTATTTTTCACTTTTTAGTTCGTTGTTAGAAG
>JAEBDU010000006.1:857154-881410 GCA_016802625.1 Heliconius numata
TTGTAAAGAAATGCAACGATCAGGAATCTCACCTCTGACATCAATATTAAAAGTTTTTGCTTGTAACTATTACAGTATAATCAATTTTTTACCAAAAAAAAAAAACTTTCTCAATTTTCACCGGATTTCATAATCGGAACCTAACCAAACTTTCACCAAATTATCCTTGAAGTGTATCTTTTCAAATAAAAAAAGAATCATCAAAATCGGTCAGCGCGACATTGAGTTATTCGGCTATTTGTCGCGCACATACATATGTGATTTTCTCATAGATACCATTGTCAGACATGAACCAAAAAAAAATGGGACCATTCGGGAAGCTTCACCTTTCAAACAAAAAAAAAATTTTCAAAATCGGTTCACCCAGTCAAAAGTTATGAGGTAACAAACATAAAAAAAAAAATAAAAAAAATAAAAAAAAAAAAAATACAGTCGAATTGATAACCTCCTTTTCTTACAGAAGTCGGTTAAAAACTGGATAAGGATAAGGCCCGGCGTTGAGTTACACCGCATTTTTCAAGACATTGTGAGTGAATAGCAAAAATTAATGCCGTGGTTTGTCTTCTTATTAGAAGCGAGAAAATGGTAAATAATTAGTTTTTGATAGTAAATGTAAATATATTATGGCCACATTAATTACAAAATTTTATTTTGTACATTAAAAACATAAAGGCAGTATCTATATTTTTTTGCTTTCTAAGAACTGATTTGGAAATCGATTTGAAGTACAATTTTCAGTAATCCAATTCCACCTTTTTCCTTTCCCGCTCTTATTTTAGTGTGTAACATTGTCAATAGATACACTAAAATCTTATAGCTACTTCTGAACGTATCGTAAAATTTAAAGACGCTTCGACAAGTGGACTTCTTGGAAGTAAATTGTATTAAATCTTTCCAAATAAATGAATTCTACTAAATAATATCTACTATACTGTTGAAGTATTCGATTGCTGAATTGGCCTCTCAAATAAATATTTTCTCATAAGCCATACGTTATATACAATTATTTATATTTATTTTAAAAAGATAACATTTGCTATACATCTATATACAGGGTGTCCCAGGAGTCAACGATAAAACGAAAACAGGTGATAGACCAAGTCGTGACAGTTATGAGAAAAATATAAAAAAAAATCTGTGTCATGTATTTTTCATATTATATTGATTTAAAAAAATATCGGAAAAACCGACACCCTGTGATGATTTTTCAAGTCCTAAGACTACAAATATTACTCTTTTTTCATTTTTTTTTCTGTAATGTAATCATGAGTAACCCTTCTGTGAATTACAGTTTAAGATTGAAACATACCTGCATCGGTTTTCAATAAAATGCCGTGTTTTTGCCAAACATTAAATTCAAAATATTTAGTACACCCAACTTTAACCGACTGTACTATAAAAAAAATGTACTACACTGTTTTTGCAAGTAACTTTAAAAGTTGGCGCATTTAATCTGGATTCCAAAATGGTACGATACTTGCTGGATTACTTCTTTGTTGAAGAGAGAAAAATCGAAATACACGATAATCGGGATGACGTTCAACGTTTTGGTATCTTTTCCGATACATTCTAGCTGCAGCATTAGCATTACATTACCATTCTCCATGAATGAAATGCATATTGGCAATGTGTCAAAAACCGAGTATATGGCCTGCGAGAGCCAGGACTCGAGCACTATCCTTATAAGTGCTGGGCCAGCCCCTGAGTCGGAAAAGGTTTGGACGGTATCCTGCGATTACGGACCACACCAGTGACCTCCCGCCACTTAGCCCAGGCAACGCTTATCCGACCATGGAGATCGTGATTGATGCCTCCAGACTCGTGCATGACGGATCTAAGATACTTGAACTTTTTCGCACACATTTTATTTCACATTTTATTGAAAACTGATGCAGGTATGTTTCAATCTTAAACTGTAATTCACAGAAGGGTTACTCATGATTACATTACAGAAAAAAAAATGAAAAAAGAGTAATATTTGTAGTCTTAGGACTTGAAAAATCATCACAGGGTGTCGGTTTTTCCGATATTTTTTTAAATCAATATAATATGAAAAATACATGACACAATTTTTTTTTTATATTTTTCTCATAATTGGCACGACTTGGTCTATCACCTGTTTTCGTTTTATCGTTGACTCCTGGGACACCCTGTATATAAAATCGAAAGGTAACTCACTCATCACGAAATCTCAGAAACTACATGTGCTAGGAATCTCAAATTTTGCATAGGAGTTATTTATAGGACGTAGGTGCTCGCTAAGACGGGAATTTGCAATATTCGACTTCTAAGGGGTTGTTCTTGGGGTTGACAGTTTTTATGAAATTTCGTTACTACAAATGCTAGGAGTCTCAAATTTTGCATGGACGTCATTTATAGGACGTAGGTACTCATGGAGACAGAAATTAATAATAACGTAGTTCACGCAGGCGAAGCCGCGGGCGGGCTGCTAGTATGTCGATAATCTGAAAATACTTCAGACTTCTTATTCGAATTTTCCAAAAACCTCATCAGCTACGACCCAATCAGCTCTTCTCAAATCAACGTATAACGTGAAAGTGAAGTTGAAATTAAATAAAGTATCGTCTGCTCAACAGTAATTGCATTTAATAATTAACACGAGCAAGTGAGTCAAACGATCACGTAGCGTTTCATGCTACAAATCACTATGGCTGGACGTCCTGAGTTATAGGAGGAAGCGGTAAATAAGATTATGATGTTTGTTTTGCTTATAAAGTGGAGTGTAGGCAGAAGAGATTTTAGTGAACTATTCCGTAACGAAGGTCAAAGCTAAGTTTCATCGAAGTAACATGTATTAGAGATATGCCAGATAAAGAATAAAAGCTACTTTAAATGAAAATCATTTTTCATCGACGTTTTGGTATAATATTAGCCACACAAACTCTTACTATATCACTGCGGCCGTGTTTTTGTTTTCGATTTGTTGAAATGAATTAATTTAATATTCTCGCTCTGGTTTCAAATAATATAGTATAAAATTTGCAATAACTTCAGTTAATAATCATTAATATAATTTACTTGCTAACTTCCTTATAATATGTTTTAATAAAAGCGTGGCGTTGGGTTCAGCATCCAAGGTCTTGAAATTGGGGAGCACTAACTAACACAGGAACTTATCTTAGCACTAAGACTTATCTTATACTTATTCTGCCATATCTTTTTCACATTCGCTTTCCGCCCAAACTTATCAATAAGACCAAGTGTTGAAACAAAATCCTGTTCCCATACATCAACCGTTCAGACACATTGGCCATTTTAATGAATTGCTGGCAACTTGTCCCGTTGTTACAGGAATCTACTGTGATTTAAACAGGAATAATATAACCGTCGTGCATAACTGACGTTTGCCGTACCAGCCGATATATTCGACCATTGTCCACGATTTATATTTGATAGGGTCTATACAGTTTTGTCAGGCTTATCGGCTAGGTTGTTAGTGTTGAGTTAGAAGTTTTGATTATGAAATTTAGAAAGCTGAATAATAAAAAACCCGACTGTATAAATTAAATTAATATGTATAATAACACTAGTGCTATCCATTTGGATAGCACTAGTGTTATATATATTGATACGTCGTTGTATCTATTTAGATACAACGACGTATCAATTATCAAAATCGGTTCACTGGTTTAACAGTTACGAAGAAACAAAGGAACGACATACATTCGCGCTAAATATGTAACTCTTTTTGGACTTATTTAGATCATCTTTCCTAAGTGTGGAATAACACTTTAAAAATATCATAAATAAAAAAGTCAAGGTGACTGACATTGTGCATATCGTTTAACTGTAAGCGTGATGATTATGGGTTCGATTCTCACTCGGTGACATTAATTATTATTATTTCCTCGTTGTAGTACAGTGGCGCAGCATTGGGCAACGTCATTCAACGCACAATGCCTCGAAAATTGGACATAAACTAAATAATGGAGTGTCTTAACACTGGCTTCTGGGAAGCAATAAAAAAATAAAATATATGGGATTGCCACCAATAATTGTCTATACAAGGATATGTTCCAAATACACCATGACCATTTCCTCCTATTTCCTGTGATATATGTTTTGTAGTTTCTATTAAATCCTCTCAAATTTATTGACTTTGCTATTGTCGGACTTTGCTTTTAAGGAATTTGATTGGTAAATCCGTCGTTATTGAGTTTGATATTAAGTTAGGGAAAACATGGGCAGTTTCCGGATGTCGATTTATTTCATTTATGCTATTTCCGATGATGTTGAGGTCTTGATTTGTACGAACAGAAAGCAGATAGACAAAAGAAATAATTAATTTGCGTTCTATTACTAATGGTTCGTGGTTAATTATTCTAAATGATTAGTAATGCCTCTAGAATTCGGTGGGGAACAGAGTGTCTTAACACTAGATTCCCTAGGGTAGGCAGAGGAAATCGAGAATCAAAAAAATAAATTTATATTTGAAAATAATAAATAAGGAATATCCACCAAGGTTTCCTATTCTCCCCAAATATTTCATTTCACCAACAAATCTATACTATGATTTATTTTTACCAAAGTAAATGGGGAAAACTGATTAGATTAAGCTTTAGCTGGAGACAATTAAGTAAACCACATGGAAATGCCGATATTCTCCTTGACTGGGTCTTAGCGTTTGGTAAATGTGACATGACAATTTACTAAACTATTTTTGGTGTAAAAATGTATTCTATACGGTCATGTTGCTGGCCTAAATTTTTTACGCTTTATCACTCCAGAAGGCAGTATCAAGACATTCCGTTCTTCGTCACTTTTTATCTTAATTCGAGACATTACGTGGCACAGAGGCGCAAGCACAGGCACGACTGTTCTGACTGTTCTGGTTCGATTTCCACTCGAGGGAATGAAATATTTAGTATTTTATTTTCCTGTTCTGTTTCCAACATGTAATGTTTTAAAAAATAATAGTTTTAACGTTAGGTTCCCTGGAATATGCGTATAGCTAAAAATAAAACGACACCACAACTTGCATTTTCTTTGGAATCTGAAATGTACAATCATGATCCTCTAAATATTCGTACTTCAGACCTCTTAAAGTATCTCTTTTATTAAAAAAAATATTGTATTTTACACGTCAAGTGAGGGATAGGTAGTCCTTTAGATACTAAGGAAATAAAACTCAAGGACTTTACGAGTCGATACTATAAGTAAGGGATTTCCTTTTCAAATGTGAACCTTCTGCCTTTCGAAATAAGATTCAATAAATGACATGATATAATTACAGAGTGGACATTGAAGGCTTTTATTTGAGCTGGACAAAAGGCTGCTTGTTAGAGATACCTTGAGTACACCTGAAATATTTTTAACGTATATTTTGTATCGATGTCAACGTATTTTACGTTATTTTTAAGTGCATTTTCGTTAGGTTCACGGTGTATACCGCACAGGGTAGGTAGAGGGAACCTGGGAACCTAGTATTAAGATACTACGTTCCCAGTAATATACTTCAGTTCTCCACATTCCTTCAAATTCTGAAGACATTGCGAGTTGAGTTGAATTTCGTCGAATAGGAATCAAACTCACAACTTGTCGTGTCTACAGTCACACGCGGGTGCCTCTACGCTACTGTAGTCTACCTTCTTACTGAATTCGAGACGATGTTGATAAAGCCCAGAATAGCAAATTCATTTCATTCCCCCGAGTGAAAATCGAACCAAATACCTAACAGACACTTTATAACAAACACAAAAAATATATTTACCTACGAATTTTTCCTTAAATAATACCATTTTGCAACTTTTACATAGCCACATGAAACTCTCAAGGTATGTTATTAACATAAGCTTGTTGATAATAACGAAACAAAGGAGTTTCATTACGTACGAGTAACTTTGAGCTCGCCAGTGGGCAAAATACCGATAAATTCCTAATTTCTACATAGTTTATGACAAAGTTTGTACGTATTTTGTTCACTTAAGTTGACTATTTTTAATATAAAATTAATGATTAATGAATGAAGGCTTATAGCAGGGGAGTCGAAGCGGAGATTTTGTGCGTTACTCGCGCGCCTCATAAAACATATGGGGAGAAACCTTTTACCCTGTAGTATACTCCTATCATACGAGGCGTGCGTTGAGGGCAGTTCGTCAGATTACTAAGAAAGACCGATCTTCGAAAAACTTCAGTGCGTCTGATTAAGCCAAGGTAAGTACATGCAGAACAGTACATATCCATACATAGCCGAAGCGGGAATATTATTTTCAAAAATTCGTCCCCACGAGTGAAGTTCGAACCAAGAACAATGGCGTATATATGCAGATATTTCCTACAGTACCATAATGGTGTAAACACATTTCAATAAAACGCAAAAACCCTAAGGAAAATGAAGGTTTCATGTAATTGTTTGAAATGACCCTCCGGCGTATATACGTTATTTTATTTGAATGGGACATAATTTTATATCATTTTATGTATTTTCGATTTCGTTGAATCATTATTTCTATTGAAATGTTTTTTTTTATTCTAACATATTATGTAAATATTCCATATGTGACCCAATTTCTTAAGAAAATAAAATTTGTACTGGTAATAAAGCGAGTGATCACACTACGTGCCTCACTTCAGGCCCTAATGCAGCGTTGAGTTCCATACTTGCGGATGTCTTATTTAAAACAAAACGCGGCGTTAAGTTCCACATACATGAATTTACATAATACAATCACCGAAATAAACAGACGCCGTGACGATCTTGTACAAAACTTAAACTACTATAGACGTTAAAGATTGTGATTTGATTTGATAACGAGGCAAAGGGCAATACCTCCAAATTTGGTGGAACGTGCAGAAAAGAAATGTGTTAATAGCAACGAAGTGTTTTAAAACTAGGTTCCCTCTACCTACTTAAAAAAAATAAACAAAAAAAAACAGTCAATAAAGAATTAAAATTACAACTTTCTTCCATAAAACCGTAGCAAACGTAAACTCCAAAAGATACCTAAAAGGAAATTTTCACTGATAAAGAATAATAATATTCAGTTCAAACACGAAGTAATTGCTCGGAGATAAGAGCCTGTTATAAACATTAGAACGGAGCCTTCATAAATAAATGTTTTGTTAAATGGAACGTAAAATGTTTTACATTTTTAATGTGCGACTTGTATATACACAAAAATAATGTTCTAAATAACGATACTAATTTTGTATTTCAAACGAGGCGAAATAATTATAGATATTATGGAACAGCTGAAAATGTCATAAATTACACGAAGATGGTATTTTCCATACACATTTTTAAATTAAAAACGAGGCGGTTTCGCATTCGCTTCGCTCGCTGTAATAATAAAAAAGTCGTTTTTAAAATACCGGTAATCTGTAATGAGATGTTAGAGAATTCTAACAAACATTGCTATGCAGATGATAGCACAGTGGACGCTATTCACTCAGGCCGTGCAAGTTTTTCAGTTTTCCATAGGACTTCTCTTAAAACCGCGCCCAGTTTTGTCCTTAGGGCCTTAGCGTTTCAAGTGACTGCCAGTATCTGGAATGCAAGGCCAGGTTGCCTCATAGAAACTGGACGTCAGAAACTCGAAAGAACGAGACAGTACCTTACGCCAAAACATCAATCAATGATCTGTGAAAGGCTTGATACGTAGAGAGACATCTCCTCCGTCCACCGAATTTTCTAACTGCATAGTTTGTCACAAACTCAAATACCATAAATATTATATATATACATACATATATATGTGCATATAAAACATATATTATTAAATATTAAAGTTGTTTAACCTTTAGTCACGATTTATGTCTAATTTAGTCAGTAAACACGAACCCTATTTCGGTTTAGCGTTCCCGTCTCGTGGGACAGCGAGGCAAGAACACGTCATTTGTATGAAAATACTCTCGCCGACTGAGAATTGAAATATCTTGTGTGAAAACGTGGAAATTTGTATTGGAATTTTAAAATTTATATTTGGATTGTCTTTGGTCTTGTCAATTTTTTTAGAAGGTCTTTTTTTAGAGGGTCTTTAAATTAAAAAAAGAGGTTCTAAATATTTTTCTGAGGCCAATCGTAGTGCAGGGGCACAAGCGCGCAATTGTGAGAGGTTGTGGGTTGGATTCCGACTCAGGGAAAAGAAATATTTAAGCAGAGAGAACTTGGGAACTTAGATGTTAAATAGCTAACAGCAAATACGCTTAACAAATTAATCACCCTCAAGCTGGATTCGAACTATCTTCCCACATGCATAACATTCTGACACCAACCCAACATACAATATTAGTGTTACAATATCAAATTATTTTGCTAAATGACTCAATTAAACGCCAAGTCGAAGTGGCTTTGGAACTCCGTTATTAAAACAAGACCTCTCTCATGTCTGCCAAATTGAATAACGTGTTCGCTGCGGAGTAGACGGTGTACTAACTTTAATAATAATATGATTTTAATATTATATAAATAAGATGGTTTTGAGGCCACTATTGGCGCAGGGGCGCAAAGTGGGACTGTAAACATGACTGGTTTTAGGTTCGATCCCCACTCGAGGTAATGAAATATTTATTTAAATTTATATTTCCATTTTTTTTCGCTCTGGCGTTGAAGCCTCCATAATTCGACCAAAAGTGGGGAACGGAGTGACTTAACACTAGGTTCCCTCTGCCAATTACCCTAAATTCACATTACTCTATAATATTTGCATATTCTCGCTTCAGTAATGAAGCAAAACGCGGCTTTGATTTTCGCCACCAGTATCAGGCGAAATATGGGAAACGGAAGTGTCTTAATATGAACGGAATGTCTTAACACTAGGTTCCCAGCAACCTTCTGCCTAACTAACACATTTATATATATAATTTTATAAACAAATCTAATTTAAATAATAATACTTGAAACCCACAAATTAATTAGCAACCATAAAATGATAATGAATTATAATTAACCGCTGTCCGTTTAATGATGTAGCTGTTGAATATGATTGATTCAGATTTGTGTATAATTTAATCTATGAGGTCATTGTGGCTCTGTGCAATAACGTCTGATGGTGAACACCATGGTATTGGATTCAATTCTCACTCAGGGCAATAATATTTTTTTTGATCTTTCTATTTCCCAATTTCTGCGTAAATTTGACAAGACGTAATGTTTTGAATGGGATGACAAAGTTCCTCGGTTTGTCTATCTATTTGCCCTTGTAGAAATTGAATCTATTATATTGGTATTTATTCCCTGTTTTTAGCTTTGCACTGAAACCCGTAGGTACATAGCAGTGTAGGCGTAGGAAGGATTAACTTCTCTTTCTCGTTTTTCAAAGAATACTGGAACCACTGCATTGCGTGGCAGAACTCAACGCTACCTTGGCCTCTTTACCAGAGCGAAGAAAATTAAAATAACTAATATTTTGTTGCCTCGAGTAGAAATCAAACCCACAAACCGTCGCGAATGGCCGATTGTAGCTGACTGCTGCAGGCTTGTGCTAAAGAATTATTCAGAAAGAAACTGCGGAACTTAACGCCACACTTTTTTATTACCGGGGAAATTAAGACAGATTTATTTAAATCTACATAACCTAATGTGAATTGGACCTAAATCTAGTATAATATGCCGCAATCTAGTATTAATAACAAAGAGATTAAAAAAATAATTTATGAATGGAATCTTCTATTATGCATAGCAAATATATTGTAATACTAGAAATTAATTTTACTGTTACTATTAATATTATATAGCATTTAATAATAGATGTGGATATTATTATAAAGTTTATTGTAATATTTATTTATACTCATATAATAAAGCGAAAGAGTTTGTTTGTTTGTTTGTTTGTTAAGCTTTTATTAATTAGTAAATTAAGGCAGTCGCATTACTTTCGTTCTCTTACAACAAATATCATTTTAAAAACAATATTTACCTATACCTATATTGAAAAGTAAAGTTTCAGTAAATGGAATTTTGTTGATCGATATTCTTTATTTGAAAAGTTACTTTTTTATTTGTATACCGTTTGAAATAAAACAAACACTTAATGTTAAAGGAAGCTTGCAAAATAACATAGGACACAAATTTGCATAATGAGAATCGAAACTCAACGCCGCACTTTGCCTCGTTACCAGAGCAAACAAAATGAAAATATTTAATTTTCTCGAATAGGAATCGAACTCATAAACGTGATAACGTTACAGTTACAGTCGCTCACTTGCGCCCTGCGCCACTACTAGTCTCATATAGCACATAATATATAACACCCTTTTAATAAATCGGTTAAATATAATATTCTATAATCTATACCGTTTATAATATTCCTTTCAAGGTTAGTTCATAAATAAATAAGAAACAACTATAGTATGAAATTAGAATGAGCGATCACACGAGCATACTATGTGGGTTACGAGAAAATAGACGCACTGCTATACGAGTATAAACAATGTTTAGCTATAAATTATATTGGAACATGCTTTCGTTGAAATATAATAAAATTATAAAATAATAATAGTTTAAGAACCACTACTGTGGGTTCGACAGATCGCGGGGTTTAGTTACGCCACTCAAAACGTATTGTCTCGAAAACTGGATGGAAAGTGGGGACGAAGACTTTTAATACTTAGTTCCCTGTTTACCTTGCTAAGCGGAAACGTGGTGGAATTTAACGCTGTTTTATCTTACAACTGTATTTTTTTTACAGTATTTTTTCATGAATCTATACAGTTATTTATTATACTTATATCTTAATTAAGAAAATAAGGTAAATCAGATTTCACGTTCAAAATTCACACAGCGATAACGTTTGATATCACGATCGAGTTATTAACGGTTTACTGAACATTACACCAGTTCAGTTGCTGCCACTTTGGGAGGAACAGCCACCGATAAAAAAAATTATTGGACTTCCACTAAATGATTGCTTAAAAACGTTCCATTGGAATGAATTAATATGAAACAGATAGTTAAATTAGGCATAAATAATTGTTTACCTTGGAAAAATATCCAATTCTGTATAGATATATTGTTGCCTTTGAAGTTATTTTTAACCGACTTCAGGAAAGGAAGTTATGTGATGGTCAGAATTGGATAGTAGTGTAATGTGTGTAGTGGTAAGTGTGGTAAATTTTATAAATATATATATATTGGTATGTTTGTGTATTTGTCCCAGTACAGTCCCAGCGAGCGAAGCTGCGAACGAAACACTAGTCTTAACATAAGTACTTTTCAATATATTTAAATTGAAATTATTATTTATTCTAATTGACTATTTTGTAAGGACTATTGAATCATCGAAAGAACAGACAAAAAAGCCTCTAGAAATCGGCGAAAGATGGGGAACGAAGTGTCTTATTACTAGAACGAAAGAGTTTTATACATAGATTGAGCGGAAAGTGCAAAAAAAAGAGTAGTTAATTAATAATGAAACATTTTTTTAGTTTTAAAATAACCTAACTAACCTTGAAATAAATATTTTTTTCAACTATATTTCTACTATAGTAGTTATATACTCTATAGGTGCATAGACATCTATGAGCACTTCAATAACTTTTTTGAATGCACCTTTTTTGATGTTTCACAATAAACATGCCTGTATTGTTATTGCAGTGCTCTAGCTGCAATAAATAGAAATATGACGATTTGTTTCATATAAAATATTACGTATTTTAGTTCCAATTCTGAATATAGTGAGACCACATATGCGCGATAGTTGTGGATTCGATTCCCGCCCAAAGAATTTATTAAAAATTTTCATAGCTATATCCCGCATATAACAGTGTAATCAGAGGGAATGTAGTGTTAAAATACTCCTTTCTTCCATAATATATTTAATATTAAAGGTAGATGTATTAAGTTGAATGACGTACGAAGGAGTTACACAGGGCTACATGAGAATCTGAGGTTTATTGGGCGGCCTATAAAATATATATATATTTAGGAGTTACAAGGATTTTTTAATCAAAATTGACAAAATCTATTTTAAAATCTGTGCTATATATAGCAGAGCTGGCAAAGAGGACCTAAAGTTAAGACACTCCGCAGAGAGACGGAACTTAACACCGCATAGCATTCCACAAGAGCAGGAAAAAGAAAACGATTCACAACCAACTGAGAAACGAACTCACAACCAAATGTCAACAAACAAACGAGATCACCAATCTATATTTAACATTAATAGCTAATTCGATCATTTACAACCCACTTTAATAATACCACAACCCAATGACAGCTCAGTAACGTCTCCAGGGCGTGGACGTGTTAGGCTTAAGCCTGAATATTAAACTGAATTGAACTAAACCTAGTATTAGATATTCAAAAGCACGTAATACAAATTCTTGTGAACACAGTCATTTATCTTCCTCCTTTAGAAATTATATGTAAGAAAGGATTTCCATATATGTTATTTATATTAACATAATAAAATACGCTTTTGTATATATTTGGATATCTGTACACAAACAGAGAGTTGAGGATTCAATTCGATACATTTGGGCTGAAATAGGAGACTAGTAGAGAGTAATAGAAGATATACTAGTAGTAGAATTTTCAATAATAAAGCTTTCATCATCATCACAATAATGTGTTGTGATATTTTATAATTGTAAATAATTGTGATATTTTATCTAATAAACGTTGCTTTAAATAACTTGACTGTATCATAATATATTAGAAAATAATCATCATCGTCATCAGCCATCTTTTGTCCACTGCTGGACATAGGCCTTCCCCAATTCTCGCCACCACGCTCGATCCTCAGCTCTTCGAATCCCGCTCTTTCCGCCAACCTCTTTATGTCCTCGGTCCATCTGCCAGGGGGTCGTCCCACCGGTCGTTTTGTACGGGGTCTCCACTCCAAGACACGTCTGCCCCAAGCGGCCGTCGGCTCTACGACAGATACCTGATTCAAATCCAAAAGGGTAATCTCAATAAGACCTTTAGTTCCCAAGAAACTTGTAAATAAACAAACACACGTTGAAACTCAAAAAGAGTACCAAACTAAAATGTTAACCAATTCCAACCAACAATACCACAAAATATCAGTCCACAGACAGATTTTTTTTGAAGTTAGTTAAAACTAGAAATTTCTAGATATACTATAACTAATGACCATTTAAAAGCATATATATACATATATGTATGTCCCTACAAACATAGTGGGTATAAGCGACCTCAATCAGTGAAAGCAATTTCTCATTCTGAGTGCGTGTCTCTGACTGCGACAATCTGTACGACTAATGGTTTTCGATTCTGTTTAGGTTTTTGTATTGTGTGTAATAGGTTTTTATATGATGGTAAATAATTGAATGGCTTGGTAATTTGAGGCGTTGCTGTCGACTGCAATCACGATGGCTGTTGGTTCGATACCCACTCGGGGCAATAGATAGGTTTTATTTTTTTTTTCCTGGTAAAGAAAGAAATTTGATACGGCGTGCCCTAAATACTCAATTTCTTCTGCCTAACCTCCTATGCGGGAAAATGCCAATTTTTTTTAGTAATTTCCGTCCGTCCCTCGTGGTGCAGTGGCACAAGGGTGTGACTGGAACGCGATGGTTGTGGGTTCGATCCCCTCTCGAGGAAGTGAAATATTTATTTACTTTTATATTTCCTTTTCTTCGCTCTGGTGTCGAGGCAAAGCGCGGTGTTCAGTTCTGCCACTGAATAGACAATACCTCCAGAATTCGGCAGAAAGTGAGGAACGGAGTGTATTAACACTAGCTTCCCTCTGCCTACCCTGCTTTGCCTGCCTGCCTTTCGTGTCGGGTGGCGGAACTTTCCGCCGAATCCTCAACACCAGATCGAAGAAATGAAAATATTAAATATTAATTTTCTCGAATGGGAATCGAACTCACAACCTGTCCCGTTTACAGTCACGTACGCCTCGCCTGGCCTCTTCAAAAGCTAATAATATAATTCATATAATAATAATCTATTCCTTTGAGTTCTGTACAATATTCAACGGAAATTAAATGGACAATAGGACGAAAATTATAACGGAGTCTGCACCAAATTGGGAGAGGACACCGACAGACGTATGAAATACGAATTCGGACGAATAGTATGCAGGACCTTTGTACATGAGCGACCTCGTTGTGCAAGTTGATTGTGGATATGTAGATAATACGAATATTATATTATATTATTTAAAATATTCAAACTATTATTATTTATATTTAGGATATAAATATATTTCTTAAGAAACGTATAAAAAAATTGACGTACCTACAGGAATTTGAACCTGCGGCTCTTTGAAGCCATCCAAACGTTATTAGCATTTCTATGAGAAGATTATTAGAATAATAGAATAAGAATAACTTTACACATAATGTTTTCTAAGAAAACACATTGTAATCTTTAATGAGAAAAAGATGCTATGAGTATAAGGCGAACGTTTGGTGCTGATTTAGCACACTTAGATTAGACTTTACTACCATGGAATGGCTATACCCCATTACTTCCAAATTCTATAAAATCACTAAAAGGCCAGTCATGGCGCAGGGCCACAAATAAGCCACTGTAAATGTGACAGGTTATGGGTTCGATATGTAGCAATCGAGGAAATGAAATATTTAAGATTTTCATTTCTTTCGCCTTGGTGTCGAGGCAAAAGCGCGGCGTTTATCACGCAATGCCTACAGAATTTGGTAGCAAGTGGAGAGCAGAGTGTCATAATACTAAGCTCTCTCTCCCTACCCTGCCAAATGCGGGATACGGCGTGAATCTAAAAAAACGAATATTGAAATCAAAACATGTCAATATGATAAACCAGTACAAGCTATCATATTATAACTGAACCGTTGTATCAACAGGTCAATGGCTAGTGAAGCGAGCGACGCACCGAAGCGCGACGGCCGTGGGTGAACTGACTAAGCGAATGTATGAACACTATTTTATGGGGGCATTTGTGTTAGGTTACGTTTTTTTTTTATTAGTGAAGTAGGTTTTATAGTTGTTTTTTTTTTATTTTTTCACGCACATAGCAGTATAGGCAGGAACCTGGGATTCTAATGTTAAGTAACACTACCGTTTTCCAGTTTTTGGAGACATCGGGTGTTAACAACCCTGCATACCCTACTACAAGCAGAAAACACAATTATCATATATCAGATAGGTCCAAATTCACCATAATTTTCTTTAGGTACGTTATTTTCATCATAGCGTTGGATTTAAAACGAAGTATTCCATTATATAATACAGCCTTAAGAAAAAAATCCAGTACAAGACGTCTCAATTTGCAGCTATCCTTTTGCACCTGGAAATTTAATAAGAAACATAATTTCATATTTCACTCTAATTTGATTTCTTTCATTTTT
The DNA here is from genome assembly GCA_016802625.1 of Heliconius numata. Classification (NCBI taxonomy): domain Eukaryota; kingdom Metazoa; phylum Arthropoda; class Insecta; order Lepidoptera; family Nymphalidae; genus Heliconius; species Heliconius numata. The sequence goes on from JAEBDU010000006.1 coordinate 872,413, forward strand.
TTGTATGAATTATGTTTAGATTTTTCATAAATGAAAAAGAATTTTATAATATTATTTTTTGCTTAGTAAACTTTTTAAATATAGTTATAATAAATGCTTATATAAGTCAGGCGTGGTGAATGAATACAAGAATGCGACAGTAAGCGCATTAGGATGTGGGTACGATTCCCAATAGAGAAAAAATTATATTTAATATTTTTATTTCTCTTCATAAAGTAGGAAATGGAGTGCCTTAACATTACGTTCCCAGGTTCCCTCTGAAAATCTTGCTAAGTGCGAGATACAAAGTGAAGCTAAAAAAAATAGACGTAGGTACAGCAGTTACGTGCTGATATTCTCCACTTGCTGTCCACTATTTCGAGACCATGCATGTTGACACGGAACCCAACGCCGCGTTATGTCTACCATACTATTAAAATAATAATAATCTTAATATAACAATTCCGTCAAATGGGAATCGAATCCAAAAGCATCGCGTTCACACTCAAACTTTACCATACACTTACTATCACATTGTATTATACATACAAAGCCTTTCATCCCCTAATCCTATTCGCTTTCTGTCAATCCTTCTAAGAGTTAATTTCGTTTCTCAAAAGAGTTAATTCACTTATCAGTGAATGCAGGTACACCACCCTCAATTCAGAAGTTCATATTAAAAACGTTCCATAGAATTTGTTAATAGTATTATTGAGAAATCCATGAATTTCAATTTAGTTTATAAAGTATTTGAACAAATGTTTGTAGGTGTAAAGTTTAATTTTTATTTATGTGTTATATACTAGGTATATTAAAATTATCTACAATTTTAGTTAGGGAAACGTCTGAATGTGAAATGATGATTGTGGGTTCAGCTCCCACTCGTAAGAGAATAGTTGTTTATATTAATAATTATGTTCATTTAAAATAAATATGAATTAAATTAAATAAGTATCTTTCACTGAAAAATAAACGAAACTGATAAAGAAACATCTGAATAATTACCGCTATAATATGACAGACAGACGAAAAAAGATGGGAAAAGCCCGTTAGTAAAAACCATGGAATTCTAAAAATAGAAACTGGAGCTTATAGTCGTTTAGACTACGTTTTCCACAGATTTTAATCCATTCAAAGGGTGAAAGTCGTGTTAATGAGCTGCACTGAGTTTTCTTATATTTTTTTCTGCTACACGATTTATTCCGTATATAGCGTGGTAGGTAGAGGGAATTTAGTGGTAAAACATTCCCTTTCCCACTTTTTGCCAAATTTTCGAGCCATAACGTGTTTCACAGTGTGAAACTAAAAAAAATATTTAAAAAATTTTTGCGTATATCTTTTTTTGTATCATTTTGGAAGTTTAAGTTTCATCAATTAAGTTAAATCCTTTTTCAATAGAAAATCCTATAAATTGTACATTTTAAAAGCGTTTCATTAAATAAGCACTTATCTTTCAGTAAACTAGGTCATACTTTAGACGTATTTCATACCTTAATAGCAAATAATAATACACTATTCACGTGGCGGGCTCTCAGCCGCCGCGTAGACCTTTAAATAAAATATACGCTCAAAAGGACAAGTTCAAATATTTAATATCTATTTCTTCTTTATTTTGTTTTTTTAAAGCGAGCTTTGCGACAGGTTGTGGGTTCGATTCCTTATCTAGGATATGAAATTTTAGAAAAGGCATTGTGTCGCGCCACTCAACATGTAATACCTTCAAAATTCGATGAAAAGTGGGGAACGGAAGTGTCTTAATAAAAAAGAGAGTGTTAGGTTTCTTAGGTTTCCTCTGTCAGGCTACAGCGTGAACCTAAAGAGACGATATTATTTTAGCCAACACTGTTCCAAAGCGGGGCAGACATATAAAACCTAGTGTACTACTGTAAACCTAGTGCACTTATTTCTTTATTGGTCAATTAAATTACCTAATGTGTTGTCTCGCTGTGATGGGAAAATAAAAATAATTTATTGACTCGAGTGGAAATCGAATCTATAACCATTAATCACGCTTACAGTCAACCACTGATATTTGACTAAAAAAACTTGTCTTATGACTAAAAAAATTATTGAAACTAATCCCATTCTCTAAGGTAATGACTGTTACACTGCTACAGAAAAATGTTATATGTGTCTACATATTATATTTTTCTACCAAAAAACTGTACCGTATTCTTAAAGTTCCCGAAAGTAAATCGATTTAGAGGCTCGATGTTTACTTTTTGGACCTTTTTTGTCCAAACGCGTGTTATCCAAGTTTTTGTGAAGGATCGTCGTATTTTATTTGTAAATATTTGATGAAACGAAAGGGAATCGACTTATGAAATTTGTCCACTGATCTCATATCTACTCTGTGACTGCCTTAAAAAATAATAACACATAAATATACCAAACAAAATAGATTTCTTAACATTTCAATCCCTAACAATACTACGAAAGTTTAATTTGCAATGACTATCTAATTTGAACGTACGTGGAATTGAAGTGACACCTTTTGGATTTGGTCCAAACGCTTAAACTAATTAAGCTATATGTTAGCATTCTGTCAAATAAAACTTTCTTTATTAATTTCATAATCTTTGCTGATAACAGAAGGCAGGAATGATTCATTTAGCGATCCAATTAATGTTGATAGTTTCCTTTAATTATTTAGCAATATTTTAAAAGAGGTCAGTCGTGGTGCAGGGATACAAGAGTGCAACTGTAAAAGCGACAGATCGTGGGTTCGATTCCCGCTCGGGGGAATGAAAAGTACAGTGAGGAACGCAAGTTTGTTACTTGGAAGGAAGTGTCTTATTTCTGCAATTCAATATGCAATGTTTCAGAAATTGGGTCTTGAATTGCGGCGGCAAAGAAAAGAGGTAATTTCTAAAAAGGAAAATAAAAATAAATAAAAAGATTAAAACCAAATACGATGATTTCCCTTAAATTTACTTTAAAATATTTCGTTCGTGGTGTCTTTGAATATATTTCCAAGTTCTGACTTCTCTCACATTAAACTTTTATAGCATTCTGTAGTTCAGCATCTTGTACAATAGAAGAGCTATTTTCAATTCATGAGGGTCAAAGTCAAACAAATATGTACTTTCCAGGAACATCTCGTCTTCTTGACATTGACTATGTTTTCTTTTTAAGCTGCAAAATAACAGATAGAACCCAGAGAGAGAGATAAAACACTCCGTTCCTTATATCATGATACTGTCGCCACGTTGGTTACAAAAAAAACTATATATATATTTACAATATACATATTATTAAAATAAATTCGTTTGTATTTGAAATACAGCAAATTTATGTTTTTAAAAGCGGCCCGCCCTTGATCTTTGTTCTATATACATTTTTAATTACTATTTGACCCATATATTGTTAACAAACAACTCGCAGCGACAAAGTATTCTACTTTCAGTTGATTTTAGTTTATATTATAATATTATTTTCTAATTCTGCGTTCATCAAAATTATATGACTTATAATTTTAGATTTATATTTTTTTTTATTTAAAAAGAAATATACTAAGACTTTCTCCTGCTGTATGCCGTAACGAAAAAAAATGGTGTTTTTATCACAAGTAATTTCAAAAACTACTGATGTCTATACATTCTTAGTCTCATAGTTTAAACAATTATATAGAGGGTACGAAACTGTATTTGCCAACTCTATTCAAGATTCCGTTTTTTTCTTTTCTTCAAAAAATAGATATCGAGATCCTCTACCCATAGGCCACTGTTGACCTTTCGATCGAATTACACTCGGTATAAATCAAAAATCAAAAGCCAAAATATTGTTAGTTTATTAAGGAGTTTTTGCCATACCTAACATGTTTGTTCATCCACAAACTTTTATGATTAACTAACTTTGAATTGAATTCTGTGGGTGATACGCAAGAGAATAATAATATACTATGTTTTGTTCAAGGATTTGCTTATAATAAACTTATAATATAATCAAATACTTAATTTATTCCAGTTGTAATACAGGGGCACAAATGTTTGACTGTAAACGCCTGTGGTGTCGAGGCAAATACCTCCAGAATTACAATAACCTCAATAAGTCTTTAATATAAGTTCCATCTGCTTACTTTCTACATGAAAGCAGAGTAGGCAGAGGAAATGAAAATTGAAAATTGAATTTATTCACGAACTTTAAATGTCAATGTTTCGTCTGTTTATTAGTGAAGTCTCACAAAGCCTAACCTGGCATAAGCTAGGGCTCAGTATATCCAAGTATAATATGAGTCCAATGGGTTGGACTCATAATATACTCGTAATACAACAATAACACAGACAAACTAATATATTTTATTATATTGTACCATATTTTACAAAACTCCACATCAAATTCAAGGATTGGGAACTTCAAAAATTCCATACACTCGCTGATGATAATTTGCCAAAATCAAATATGTATTGTGAATCAAAACTTCATATTCACATATCCGTGTCCCGGGGGATAGCGAGACGACGACAATGATGGGGGCTAATGAGTGAATATCAAAGTTGGAGAATTATTTCTATAGAACCTTTGTTGTAGATAATTTTGGAGTTTATGATTGTATTGAAAAGTTGGTGTGATTCAGGTTAGATTTTCTTTTAGATTCACGCTGGATGTCAGATATAGCATGGTTAACAGAGGGAATTTGGGAACCTAGTGTAAAGACACTCCGTTCCCATTAACACTTATCGTTTCTCATTTTCCGCCGGATTCTGTAGCTTTCTGAAGCCTTCGACAACAAAACAAATAAAAATCAATGGTAATTATTGATTTTTCTATTTTATTTATTTTTACATAAATAGTTAACTATATGTTATTATGAAATATAGTACAAAACAATGTTACGTGTTTTAAAGCTATAATTTCTGTATCAGATTCTGTCTACATAGCCCACAGTCATGAACGATTGGAATAACGTTTTGTATGATAAAATCAATATAGGTACTGTAGTCGAAATGATAATAATATATTATACTAGCGGACGCGCGCAGCTTCGCCTGCTTATTGCTTAGGGGTGAATTCTAATAAATCATGAGACACGTCTTCAATGAAATATTTTTAAGTCTCTATTTCAAATTTTATAAAAATCAGTGGCGATTTAAAGATTTTTTCATGTAAACTTTCAACTCCTTATTACACCCCTACTGGATGAATTAAAATCAAACACGAAACATGTGTTCAACGATATATTTTTAAGAGCCTAAATTTCAAATTTTATAAAAATCGGTGGCGATTTAGTAGATGTCCAGATTACGAAAGAAAACAACTGTCCAAATTTCAAGTTCTCTTGAGAATGAATTTGATGAGTGTTTCTTCTAAAATTAATTTTCATAGATAAAATTGTTGTCGACAGATTTTTAAATTTTATAGTACAGATTATTTATTTTATATATCTTCTAAATTTAAGTGTCTAGGCAAATAATAGTTAAGTTTATAAAAAAATGTAAATAAAACATATATTATATTATTTTAATGCTCGTAATATTTATTATCAATATCTCCACCGGCGCCGTGGTGGTACAACTGGATAATCATCACCGTATCGGTTTACAGTATTAGTGATGTCACCTCCTTGCACTGAGCACCCTGCAGACGGCTAAAACAAATAAAAAATATTAAAGAAATTATTTAATTACTAGCGACCCCCTTGCGGCTTCGCCCGCTTTTACTACTGGATTATTCATATAATGTATGTTTGCAAAGCACTTAAGATAATGTGAAAATTAATTAAACCCTAATGCAACCCGCATTTTCGTAGTTTCAATAAGGATATTCCAATTGTTTTACAGAGCAAGGATTTTTAGTAGGTACCGTAATTTTAAATCTGTGCTACTAATCTTTTCAAGTACTTATTAAAATGTATTTAAATGACTATTTTTAGATAGTTAAATGACTATTTTTTAACGGAAGAAATTATAAACAAAAGCCTACCTACTAATAACTACCACAAAAAATATGAAACCAAATATATCGCGCTGAAATAATACATTCAACTCCAATTATCCAATACGTGCAAACGCTGAAAGCAAATCTTCGTTGCTATGCCTCTATAGCGGGCGGATTTTTTTTTCGAGCTTGTGGTTAATGCTGAAGAGGGTATTCTGTCCCTGATGAAAAGCAAGCACTACGTGGCTGCCTGTGAGGAAAATTAAATAGAATGCATTGGCAGGGAATCGAACCCGGGCCGCCCGCGTGGCAGGCGAGCGTTCTACCACTGAACCACCGATGACTTCTCATAACGCGCTTGTATAAGCAAAACGTCGCGGGGTGCGTTTCGCAGCAAGGATGTTTTGATATTGTAACAACCTCTAAAGTACTTATTAAAATGAAAAAACAGTAAAAGACAGTTTTGATCTACATTAAATGGCCAACGTAACTAATATACTTATTTATATGCTGAGAGTAAGAGATAAATTAAACTTGACTCGATACAGCTGATGTGTGAACGGCGTGATGTGTTAACAATTAAATGCGTTTTTCTGTAAAACTATTCGCAATTTCGAAATAGTGCGAAAAGCAAATTTTATCTTCGTTTAACGTAGAAAATTAATAAAGTATTTTAAAGGATAAGGATGAATACCATTATGGAAAAATATGACTCACAATAAAAAATATATTGAAGTTATTATTTTTAGACAGAAAAATGATCACTACACGTTATTCTTAAAAGATACAAATATGCCGTCGTGGACTTTTTTGTACATCTTATTAAGAGGAACAATACTCCAGTACATTTTTTTCATGTAGTACTTACCATTAAAGCAGCGCATGCGCGAAAGTGTCTCAACGGACTACATGCTATGCTATGCTACAACACCTTTACTACAATATCTAATTACTAAGCCTGTTTGTTTTACTTGGCACCGACTTCAAAATTATAAAATCTTTATTATATAATTATTTTTCACTTTTTAGTTCGTTGTTAGAAGTCGGTTTTTGTTTTTGTTAAAAATTAATTTACAATTTCAATAATTAAGATTTTCTTCCAATGTGGTAATTGTGGTGTTGAGCTAACCAACAAAAGAAGTAAAAGTAACTAAAGGATATATTAATATTAGTAAAAGTACCTAAAGTTTTCCGTGCGCGCGTACATAGATATCGACTCTATGAAATAACTGAATATTTTTCTATATTAAATAGGATAATTTTTGCGAGCAATATCAAATAAAATAAGAAGAGAACCAAAGTGTACTTTATATTAATTAAAACAAAGCAAATAATTACACAAAAATTAACAATAGTTCGAAAATGTATGAAAATTTATAAAACCCGCAACGTTACCTGGCCGTTCGCGTCGGTCATACTACGCCGCCCGAAGGTTATGTCATTCCGAATCAGTGACATCTCCTTAATTATTTATTAGAATGTTATACAGTAAACTATAATTTCAATCTAGATAAAATGCTAAAAGTAAATATAATATTTATTTTCATAAGGATGAATATCAAAATGTCGCGGTAGCGGTCGCGTAGCGACGGTTGTTATTAACATGGCAGAATAAATTGCATGTCAAATCAGAAAGTATTTTAATATATTAGTACATATGTGTAATGTAATGTTATATAGCCTATATAATAATTATACAAAGATTTTATAATTGTGAAGTCGGTGCCAAGTAAAACAAACAGGCTTAGTAATTAGATATTGTAGTAAAGGTGTTGTAGCATTAGTTTGACACCGACTTCAAAATTATAAAATCCTATCCTATCCTATCCTATATCTTATAAAACAAAGTCGCTTTTCGTGTCTGTCTGTTGTTTCTAACTCTTCTTCTTCTAAACCACCCAATGGATTTTAATACGGTTTTCACCATTAAGTCGAGTATTTTTCGTGGAAGGTTTATATATAGTTTTTTATTTGTACATTCTTATGTAAATTAACATAAATACGATAAATGTGTATAAAGTCCTACCCGTTGAGACACTTTCGCGCATGCGCTGCTTTAATGGTAAGTACTACATGAAAAAAATGTACTGGAGTATTGTTCCTCTTAATAAGATGTACAAAAAAGTCCACGACGGCATATTTGTATCTTTTAAGAATAACGTGTAGTGATCATTTTTCTGTCTAAAAATAATAACTTCTATATATTTTTTATTGTCAGTCATATTTTTCCATAATGGTATTAATCCTTATCCTTTAAAATACTTTATTAATTTTCTACGTTAAACGAAGATAAAATTTGCTTTTCGCACTATTTCGCAATTGCGAATAGTTTTACAGAAAAACGCATTTAATTGTTGACACATCACGCCGTTGACACATCAGCTGTATGTTACTCAAGTTTCACTTATCCCTTAGTCTCAGCATATAAATAAGTATATTAGTTACGTTGGCCATTTAATGTAGATCAAAACTGTCTTTTACTGTTTTTCATTTTAATAAGTACTTTAGAAGTTGTTACAATATCAAAAAAATGCCATGCCACTCGCCATGCGTACGCCGCGCCCGCCTGCCTTACACGCATCGGTGGTTCAGTGGTAGAATGCTCGCCTGCCACGCGGGCGACCCGGGTTCGATTCCCGGCCGATGCATTCTATTTAATTTTCCTCACACTCAGCCACGTAGTGCTTGCTTTTCATCAGGGACAGAATACCCTCTTCAGCATTAACCACAAGCTCGAAAAAAAAACCCGCCTACCTCTATAGCAACGAAGGTTTAGATGCGTTTGCACGTATTGGATAATTGGAGTTAAATGTATTATTTCAGCGCGATATATTTGGTTTCATATTTTTTATAGTAGTTATTAGTAGGTAGGTTTTTGTTTATAATTTCTTCCGTTTAAAAATAGTCATTTAACTATCTAAAAATAGTCATTTAAATATATTTTAATAAGTACTTGAAAAGATTAGTAGCACAGATTTAAAATTACGGTACCTACTAAAAAATCCTTGCTGTGTAAAACAATTGGAAAATCCTTATTGAAACTACGAAAATGCGGGTTGCATTAGGGTTTAATTAATTTTCACATTATCATAAGAGCTTTGCAAACATACATTATATGAATAATCCAGTAGTAAAAGCGGGC
>JAEBDU010000006.1:966410-996504 GCA_016802625.1 Heliconius numata
TGCGCTGAAGATTTTGCGGAATATATAGAAAAACATAAAGATACAAGTGAAGAAATATTTGAAGCCTTACATACGTTTACTTCAGCTACCATTAGTGCGACTGTATTTGGTATAAATTCTAATACTGACAACACGATGGAATCTTCAATATTAGATAAAGGTTGGAAAAGAATTTACTCAGTCGTTCTCTTCAATTTGAAATTTGCTCTGGCAAATATTTGGCCGAAACTGTACAATTTGCTTAATTTAAAGGCATTTAGTGAACACGAGGATTTTTTTGTCGGTATTATGAAGCAAATATTAAATTATAGAAGAAGACAACAAGACAAGCGGCATGATTTTATGGACACATGTTTAGAGTTACAGAATCAAGGGACAATGTTTGACCTTTCAACCGGATATCAAATAGAGCCAACTGATGAAGTATTAGCAGCACAAGCATTCTCATTTTTCATAGCGGGTGTGGATACAACTGCCAACTCTTTAAACTTTACTCTAATGGAACTTTCTAACCATCCAAATATTTTAAAAAGATTGCACGATGAGTTAGATAGTGTCTTAGATAATACTATGGACAACATTTCTTATGAAGATCTAAAAAAAATGAAATATCTAGATATGATTATATGTGAATCGGTTAGAAAATATCCACCTATTGGTTTAATGCAACGAATGTGTACCAAGAATACTGTTCTTCCTAATGGCGGTATGAACATTGAAAAAGGATCGATTGTAGTTGTGCCTATTTTTGCTATACACAGAGATGAAAAATACTATATAAACCCTGAAAAATTTGATCCAGAAAGATTTACATCAAAGAATTTTGAAAAAAATGTGAAATTCAGCTATCTGCCGTTTGGTGAAGGACAACGTATTTGTATAGGTAAAATGTTTTATACAATATTTTCTTGAAATATTTGAATAGACCCTTTAATTTAATAAACGCCATTATTATTATATTCCAATGTCACTAGAAAAAAATATATAAAATAAATAATTTTATTCTAAGTCGTTCAAAAAATTCACTATATTCTCCACTATAAATCTATAGGTTGTATATTCATCTTACTTACACCAGAACCTTTAAAATTATTATAATAATCTGCTACAAAATACATCAGATTGTACTGACAAATAAATAAATCTTACTTAAATTTCTTGACAATAAATTTAATTATAAATTATTGTTTCATTCCAGGTGCAAGATTCGCGCATCTGCAAATGAAGGCCTGTATCGCCCGCTTGCTCCGTCGGTATACACTGAGAGGCCACAGTATCACGCCACAGAGTTTTGAGCCGAGTTTCTTTGGCATTCGCGACTCAAAAGCCCGATACGACTTAATTGCGAGGAAATCTGCTACCTGATTACTTTCTAAGGCCATGGTTATTATTTGTAAAATGTATTTATATTAAGTTTTTTGTTATTAGTTCATTTTAGATCTGTTAGTGTTTAGAATTGTTATTATTAAAATTTATTAACAGATTTTATTTATATGAAATTGATTAATTGGTTGACAAACAGTCTGTTCAAGCAAAACGCCTGTGCAATTTATATGAGCAAAATTATTATTTTATTTTCGATCCACCCGACCAGTATTTTCTCACGATACCTGATTTAAATATTAATAAACGCTTCTCATTGTAACGAGTGTACTGAGTGTAACGTTTTTTTATTTGTCTCCTTAAAATACTGTTAAAATCGCAATATATGGTTCTAATTCGAGCCTGGATGTGTGGAACAGCATCAGCAATAATAATAAATAAGGAATTTATAATAAAACTCGTTGGACGTCAAGAATTATACACATATATAGGCGGAACTCGACGTGCAATTTTTCAATGTCATTAGAAGGATATAGAAGAAGAAGATTATGTGGTCTAGAATTAAGATATTTGGTATAAGTTTGATGATTAGTCTACCCAACACTCTTAAGGTAGTATTTTAGATTTCAAATACTGTTAAAGGTTAGTATCAAACATTTTCTGTTAATTTTACTTTTATACTTAACATTCATACAATAATAGTGTAATTTTGTTTATTTGGATTTGTTTTCATTTTATTTATATAAGGTTTACATAATTCAAAAGGTTTATAGTTATAAAGTATATGTATTTATATTATTAAATTATAAACCTTATATTGCAAAATATTTTTTTTGTATATAACCACTACAGTTTGTATTTAACTATACAGTTTTTTAAAGTAATTATTATTGTAATGAATCTACGTTTTAATTATTAAATATAGTTCATATATTGCACTTATTATTATTAAATACCTTATTGTCATATATAAATAATAATTCCGCATTAATTCTAATAATTGCATTATATCTATATTGTTAGTAACTATTATTTTGTATACATTCCAGGTTATCCATAATAATGCCAGAGGATAAGGAGCTTATAAGAAGAAAAGGTCTAATGTTAAGGGAAGAATAACAGTATTCTCTAATTAGTTAAATTCTTTAGAACCTTTAATATTAAGCTCTTATGAAATAAATTAATTACAATTGCGTTTGAATAGACTCGAGGCTATGTACGAACAATATGACTAAATGCGAATTCGAATCTCTTTATTATGAAAAAGATCTATATAATGAGGTAAGTGCACATTCAAATATTAAATGCGTAAAACTGTTTAAATCCTAAATTTAAGTGAGGCAGTACGGCACTGGTTAGAATTTCGTGATACATTATAATGATGAAATGAATAATATTAATAAATTTCATTATTTAAGATCTTTTTAATTGAGAACGCGTTGAGGTATCAAGCTGAAATTAATATCAAATATTTAGATTTACAGTTCCTTGGAGCATAGAAATTAAACTTGTAATACAAAGCAGTCAAACGATATGCTATTTATTATAATCAATTTCGAATTACCATAAAAATTCTATAGGTCGGTCGGTCGATAATAAACAAAGAGTAGTAGATCTTATGAAACACAATTTTACAAAAAACGTATAAACTATAAAAACTGTATATATTATTATAAACGAACTTTTCACTTGCAGAATGAATTATTTTCATACCCTCGCTCTGGTAACAGGACCTTGGAAACTCAGCGTCACGTATTTTGATATTTGAGGCCAGTCGTGGCAGGGACACAAAGTGTGACTGTAAACGCAACTGATTGTGGGTTCGATCCCGACTCGAGAAAATTTTATATTTACTTAAATTTATATTTTCATTTTTTCACTTTGTTGTCGAAGCAAAGCGCGGCGTTGAGTTCCGCCATTCAACATGCAATGCCCCCATAATGATACGGAGAGTAGGTAACGAAATGTCTTAGCACTAGGTTCCCTCTGCCTACCCTTTCTTTATTTCTTTTTATATGATTGCACAAATCATCGAATAAAGTAAAAAAACACTAACAAGGCTAATAGATCATTGTTTATAGTACAATGTCGTGCCCTCCAGCAACCCAGCAACCGACCCACATACGTTTATACTGTCTTAATCAAAACTACATAAAGGTTATATACGCCCTAACCCTTGCCATTGTTCCTTTAGTAACGAGCACAAAGGCACTCTCGGATCGTAAAGAATATTTGTATTTATGTATACTTACTTACTTATATAGATATACTTCCCGCGATCGGAACTTCAAATTGTAACTCTGAGTGTAGCAATTAAAATGTTAGGGTGAAAATTTTTTTATCAAGGCTATAGTGGCGCAGTGAGCAAAGCGTCTGTTAACGCCGGTTATAAGTTCTTCTCCTAAGTGATCGAGTTAATGATTATATATCTGGCTAGGATCCTGCTCGCGGCTACGACCGCTTGATTTACACAATTATTTATTATTTTTATCTCAATTACTTTCGATTTATTTGATAACATTATCATTCTAAAGACAATTTTCTCACGTTGAAAACGAATGTGTCAGCATATTAAAAAAAATAGTTATTTTCGCAATTTGTCCAATCAAAATTTTTTTTGTTATAAACTGCATTTAACTCGTTTGAGCCGTTCCTAAGATTAGCGCGCACAAAGGGACAGCCAAAGAGACATACAAAAAAGAAATATTTTAAAAATCATGGTTTTGGGTTCAATTACATTCTCAAATGCACCAAATAATAGATTGTCTCATATATTTTCTTCCAGACAGAGAATAGTCACAGTTTTATTATATTATAGTTTAAATCTGCGTTAAGCTCCGCCACCGACGAATCAATGTCTCGAAAGCAGAAAACAGAATATCTCAACCGTAAAAGTTATCTGCAAATACAAATACATCATCTGTGAAAATTTCAACTTTTTAACCATTACAGTTTGTGAGATACACCTTGATGACAAACAGACACGCAGACATATAAACAGCAGACCCTCGTTGTACCCTTTGGGTACGACATCCTAAAAAGCATATATCTCGGTGATTTGCAAGTAAATAAATATTGTTAACGAGTGGGAATCGAACCCACAACCAATATGTTAACAGTCAGTTGTACCATTGCTATCATCTTATTAATTCTATTAATTATTGTAATTAATTGTAATCAAAATTGATGGCGTAGATAAGACTATGTATTAATTAAGTCGCCAACGCACGTTACGTAAACAAGTCGCTTCCACAATTGGGCAATTAAAATTAATGTGTTTTGCCAGTATCTAATATTCCCTTATTTTTAGTCATTTCCTTTACTAGGAAAAAAGGTGGCGAAACTTTGATAAAGTAGCTGTAAAATTACATATAAAAACTGTTATTTGTACTATAAGTATGTACTAATAATCGAAATAATAAAATAAAATTCGTATCAATTGCAGGTGGGTTCGATTTCTACTCGAAAAATCTAATTGTTTAATTTTCATTTTCTTGCTATGGTAACGGAGCACACCGTGGCGTTGAGTTTCTTCACTCAACATGCAATGCCTCCAGAATTAATCGGAAAATGGGAATCGGAGTGTATCAACACTAGATTTTCTTCGCCTAAGAGAATAAAAAGTGTCATTTAAAACGTAAAAACCAAAGATCTTATTCTTATATGTATCCATATATCTATACTTCCCAAAAAAAACATTGTGAACGGACTCTTACACTTTCAAGTTAATCGAATACTGTTTACAAGCATTCATTTATTATCATTAGAAGCCCGACTCCTGGAAAGCCATTTCTTTCCCTCTAATGAGATTTCTACTCTACTATCTATAATACGGTACCTACCTTATATAAAAAATACGTTGAAACGGGAATTTCCGTAGTTGTACACAACGTGTTGGTGACATTCAACGGAATTAGTAACGGTGTTTTAATTACCAATTTAAAACATTCTACATAACTCAACTATGCTATGGAATGGTGTTATAAAAGTAGAGATTATTTACCAAATAATAGTGATTTCCATTAAAAAACATCTGGCCATTCGTGGCCCAGTAGCAACCACGACAAATTGTAAGTTCGATTCCCACTCGAGGAAATGAAATATTCAATATTTCCATTTCTTGCTGTGGTAACGAGGCAAAGTTGAGGCTTTAGGGGACAGAGTGTCTTGAAGATTGACGATTATCAGGTTTCCTCTGCCTACTCTGTTATATGTGGAATACAGGTTGAAGCTAAAAAGATATACCTATAGAAATTTTAATTTTCTGCATCTGGTAATATAACAAAGCACAGCGTTTAGTTCCAAAAAAACTCGTAGTATTAAAGCAGTCCCATATCATCTAAACCAAAATAGCGTCATCATAATTTAAAATTAAAATAGGCTATTTGATATCATCAAGGAAAATTAAACCTAATTATCCTTTGTAATGATCAAAATTATGCCAGCAATGGGTAATTTCATCCTCGTGGGACATTTCAAATACAAAACTCGCTTCATATTTATGAACAACTCTTGCTGGAATAGTAGGAAAAGGCTTTAAATACTGTAAAATATATGTACGAACCCAAAATATTAGGAGCATGAGGGGACGTAGGTTTGATCCAATACAATACAATATTTTTAGGGCTTCCTACCCAAAGGGTAAAACGTCCGTCTGTCCTTCTGTCCTTTTGTGTGTTTGTTACCATATTTAAGAGGATTCAAATACAATAAACGTGATTTTTTTGCTGTTTTTATTCACAATGGTACGGAACCCTCCGTGCATGTGTCCGAATTCGAACAAGTCCAGTTCTCTTATTAATAAACATAGATTATCAATCAATATTACCAACAAGAATATTAAATCCAAATATTCAACTATTAAAGTTCTTTAAAACAATCCTATTTCTAATTTTCATCTGCAATATTCCTAAACAAGCAAAGCTAACCTAAATAGATGGACATAACGGTGTAGCATAGAAGATGGTTCAGATAAAGTAAATGTTCGTAGTTTGCAGTTTGCGGCGGACTGTACGGCGCACCCAAATGAAACTATTGTTGCATACCCACTATACTTACTTATATAGATATACTGTGTCGTTCCCGAGAAAATAGCGCTTCAACTTTTGATTAAAGTATGAAATGTGTATAATAAAAATAATAAGACGCTGCTGGGAGAAGGTTGAGCGTAATTTAGAATGTTTTTTTTTTCGTAACTATAATAAAAACTTGTTATTTTTTAGCTTTACTAGTGACGTGGATGCCTCACAGACGCTGGAGAATAAATTTCTAAACATTTAGTGCACGGTGGCACAGCACTATTAATTGAAATACACACTGCCTGCTTAAATAAAAATATTTATTAACTAATAACATGTACAATTTTGGTTAAATCTGATGGTACCTACACTAATTATTTACATTTACACATATAAATAAAATTGAAATGACTGTCTGTAATTTCAAAATAACCATGATCTTCCAACGGCATCTGATCTGATGATAGGACTATCATGAGGAGCAGGAGGAGGAGAAGACTCTCCTGCTATATGCGGAACGCATATTTATCTTTCGTTTTTCATTTTCTATATTATATACCTACCTAGGGTAGGCAAAAATAAATTGATGTTTAAACAAGCTGTTTGTTTTTCACTATCCGCTAAGTAGTGGAATTCAATTCCACACATTATCTCAATTCTTCGCGTATATATCATTGTAGGCAGAGGGGACCTAGTGTTAAGTAGGGGAACTCGACGCGTTTAGTCTTGTTACCGAGCGATCAAACCTACAACCCTCGCGTTTGCAATGAAACGGTGTGCTGTTACGCCACGATGGGTTCTAATACTTCTATATTTTTCCCCCGTGTTAATGTTCCGTACTTAAATTAAAAATCTAAGTACATCCTACAAAAATAATATTGAATTTAATTTGTTAGAGTGCCAGAACATTTCCTTTCAATTCGATTGTGTCGTTAAAAAAATACGGTATTCGTCCATTAGTTGTACTCCAAGCGACCGACCACTTAGAGTTCGCCGACCGTTTAATCTGGAAAAATTTTGCCGTCTCATATAAAAATATCGTTTTATTAAAAACTAGTTTTTACTTTGTTCCCTTATTTATTTATTTACACTTTATTGTCCACATTATAATATTTGAAATAGAACATAAAAGAAAAGAGAAAAAAATATATTGACGCAAAGAAGGCGGTCTTATCGCTAATCAGCAATCGAGATTTCTTCCAGACAACTTTTGGGTTAAGCAATTTATATAATAGTAAAGAATGAGTGGTGTAAATAAACATATGTACATATCATACTAAATCCTAATACGTAAATATAATATACAAATATTTAAAAAAAGCATACTATTATAATAGACAAATATATAAATATCATAATAAATTTTAAATAAGAAGTATTAGTAGGTATACATTAATGCTATCTTAAGGTAAATCATCCTTTAAAAAATATTTTTTAAGCATTTTTAAATATATTTTAAGATTTAATTTGAATATACGAGTAAATATTTAATTTCCTTAAGGGGATATCGAACCCACATCCTGTCGCGCTTTCAGCCACACAATCGGCACAACCCCTACACCACGACTGACCTTAACAATATAAACACGAAATATAACGAAATCGATTATTATTTTCCTACAAAAAGAGGAAAAAATAACCCCCAACGCTTTTGATACTGCGATATTGGTTTTTCTTTTATTGAATGGCGTCTCTCTATACAGTATAGATAGGCGATAGTATGCGAAATGTTTCTTTGTGTTGCAGAATAGGCGCTTTTAGTTAGCCAGATGTCGCCAGATCGAATGTTAGAATAAATAAGTTCTTAAGTGTCTTAATGGCAACGAAGTGTCCTAACATTAGGTTCCCAGGTTCCTTCTTCCTTCCCTCCTTTGTGCAGGCACGAAGCATGAAGCTAAAGAAATATGGACAAAGCGGTATATTTCAACGTTCATAAATAAGCTAGCAGAAATAATTGGCCTTACTTAATAAAATTGCTCCCAATTTATAAAGACACGGGATCAGACAGTTGACTTTTGTTAATTAAATTTGTGTTTTGTTTATTATTTAGCATTTAACAGAATTACGTTATATATCTTATCCGGGATCCTTCTTCATTTATTTCATTTGGAGAATGAAATAAAAAAATATCTTTTATAAATAACTAAATTCTGATAATCTTAATTTAGGCCGTCGAGGCGTAGCGGCACAGCTTCTCCAGCCGACTGTTAAAGAGGTGTATATTGTTTTAACTTTCACTCCGGAAGAAGAAATATTATAATTTTTCTCGTTCTAGTGATAAGACAAGACGCGGCGTTTAGTTCCACCAATCAAGACGCAATATACTAGACGGAAAGCCGGGAACGAAGGGTCCTAACACTAGGTTCCCGCTGCCTACTCTGTAGGATATATAGTGTGAAGAAGAAAAATGTTTTGTAATTTTGTGTCTCACATCTAACATATATGTTATCCTATAAGATTATACATAATAATTAATATTTTTATTTTATCGCTCTGATAACGAGGCAAAACCCACGATGGATCCAGAATTCAGTAGAACGTGGAGGACAGAATCCCTGAATCTTTTGATTGCATTCACTGCTTCAAGATTCAGGCAGTAAAGGCTGAGTATTTGATACAAATTTCAGTTTAATACCTTTACACGTTCCTTAGAAAAAGCATCATGACTGACGGACTTGGAACAAAGATCCTATAAGGGTTCCATTTTTTCTTTTCGTGGCAGATTTATCGATTTGACACGTAAACAGAGAACTGTGAGTCATAACACTAAGTTATCTCGCTACAATCCAAAAAAAATAAACATTTGTATATATATATTATACTAGCGGACCCGGACGCGGCTACGCCTGCTTGAAATATAATTTCTATAGAAATATAATTTCAATCCAGATGAAATGCTAAAAGTGACTATTATATTTATTTTCATAAGGATGAATATCGAAATGACGCGGTAACGAACGCGGTCGCGTAGCGACGACGGTTGTTATTAACATGGCAGAATAAATTGCATGTCAAATTAGAAAGTATTTTAATTTATTAGTATATATGTGTAATGTAATATTATATAGCCTATAGCACTTCTGAAGAATGCAGCTTTCATACAAAACAAAAACATAGTAAATCGGTCGAGTAGATCCAGAGATCTTAGCGTTCAAACAAACAAACAAACAAACTCTTCCGCTTTATTATATTAGTATAGATCTATTTTAAATAATGAATTTAAGACAATCTTAGACGATCATTTGGAAGATACCACTTTACCAAAACATGGTCCGGCCATTAGCTCACTCTAGGGAAGGTCCGCCTCGTCGGATCCTCGTCGTATCGCAGTATGTATTATTCACAATCCTTTACCCTTAGCTTTAGTTTACTTTAATGTTTACTTCTATTGATTTCTAAAACACATTAATAGAGTTTGCCCCAAATTTTACGTAGATTTTGGGTTATAATTCAATTTTCATGTTAAATGAAAATTGTGATGGGGGTCATCCCTGAGGGCTATGTTTGAAGACATTGGTTATATTGCGAAAACTAAATAAAATAAGTCTTACTAGTCGAAAAATGAAGAGATTAGGAAAATTCTCAATTAAAAATCGAACCAATGACCACCGTTTATACAGTCCATCACTGTACCCAGATCGTACCAGACATAATCTTAAGACACGTTCATTTAAGTTACACGTATATATCTATCCTACGTAAGTAAGTACTCATAAAAGTCACGCAGCTACAAGACTTAAGTGTCTCTCTTATATGACTTAGTGCATTCCTAGGTGTTTTCTATTATCCTTCTAGCACCTTTGAAGGTAAAAAACATTATGATGCCTTCATGATGCTATGAGAATTCAAATTTAAATTCAAAAAAGTTTACTACCGTTTCATACATTCATAAAAGTAATAACAAATGCATAATAAGAAAAGAAAACATGGAGAACAGAAGTGTATCAAGGGGAACGGTGTGTCTTTATACAGGTTTCCAGATTTTGACTTCTTACACTGCTATGTGTGAGATACGGCGTGAAAAAAGAGAAAGAAAAAAAAATAAAAAATTGGTATAGGCCACCTAGTGTTAAGACACTTTCGTTCCCCACTTTCCGCCGAATTCTTGAGGTATTGCGTGTTGAGTAGCGGAATACAAAGCCGCGTTTTGCCTCGTTATCGCAGCGAGGAAATGAAAATATTTAATATTTAATTTCCTCGAGTGGGGATCGAACCACCAACCAATTAGTAACAATAGAAATGTGAAGTTTTAATACATTGTTCCTTTCAATTACTTACTTTTATAATATTAGAGTCGTCACACTTTTCCTTCAAAAGCACTAAATTCGTATGAACAATTCAAAAAGCTGAAATGTACGCTTGGTCTTATTATTTATATCGTAATAAGGGAAGCTTGAAGTCTTGTTTTACTGTCTGTACTTGGTACTTTCTTGTGATGGCTTCATTTATAAGCTTAAGCGGATTTTAATTAAAAAAAAGAAGTAGAAGAAGTTTTTTTTGTCACAAATATGACTATATATATAGATCAAAATTATCAAATGTACAGATTTTCCTTTAAATGTATAAGTATGTACTTTATTACAAAGCGGCTGTGGTGGCATAGCCTTGAATGTAAATCCGACGGCTATGAGTTCGATTGAAAAGATGAATTAATATCAATATTATTAAGGATGATTCAAGTACAAATATTTTTATTATACTTATTAAAAATATTTATGATACAAATAAAAGTCGTTTTTCGATGATAAGATCTTGAAAGTTTCATTTTAATTACTAATATTTGTATATCTTAAAAAAAATCACTACAAGCTACAAACGCCTGCAAGATCAGTGGATAAACTAATCTTTATTAAATTGGTGGAACTCAACACTGCAGACTTCTCCGCAGCCGACCCAACAATGGTCATTGACTGATAGTCTTTTTTTTTAATTTTAAAATTAATATAAAATAAATATAAAATTTAATTAACTTGTCCCACACACTAAAGCATCACACTATACGGAGAGCTTCTTGGAGCGGAGAAATACAATTGTACTAAAACAAGTTGATATGAAACTAATTACAGCATCTCATATATTACTGTCGCGACATTTCAACCTACTTTGAAGCGAAAGAAATTTTATATTAGATTTTCTTACGAGATATGACAAAATTGTAATAGCTTCGTTGAGTCTCTCGTAGAGCATTGCCAGAAAACATGTTGGCTGTGGGTTCGATGGAAGGAATCACACTCTCTTTTGTATTCAGTAAATAAGGTACAGAGATTTTAGTGCAATTATACTACTTTCTAAGAGATTATGTAGAAAAACTCAAGAGAATAAAAAAATACCTTTAAATATGAGATAAAAATTTAAATCCAAGCCTATGAAAAACACACATTTATTTCGCGCTTCTCGTTCTCAGCAATAATCTTCCTGCAATTCATTTTTTGTATATTTTTACATTTTTTGTATTGTTTATGTAATTTTTATATCCCAAAATTTATAAGATTTTTAAACAATTACAATTATAATCTATCCGGCTAAGTAAAGCAAATTGGCCTTGTAACTGTGAATTCGTACAAATTCACCCTAATTGAGCTGGCAAGCCGGACGATAATGACTCCTTCGGTTATTTGCGTCGGTCCTATACAAGCACTGTTGAATGGAAACCTAAAATACTATAATAGGAATAATCAATTGTTGTAAAATTATATATTTTTTTTATTTCTGTGGTCGTCGTGGCGCAGTGGCACGAGCGTGTGACTGTAATCGCAACGGTTATGGGTTCAATTCTCGCTCGGGGAAATTAATTGTTATTTATTAACATTTTCATTTCGCGCAAAAAAGTGATGAACCATTATCTATAAAACAATATCTTTTACAAAATAAATTCTTATACTTTTTTAAGTTTGTTTTCTGTTATAGCGGTAACAGACATACTTCCTTTGTGAATAACTTCAACTGTCTAAACATCACGTATCTTGAGATACATCCTGGTGACAGACAGATGGAGTGAAAAGGGAGTATTAGCCCCATTCTACTCTTTAGGTATGGAACCATAAAAAACATACATATATGCATATTTTTATGTAAAACGAAACGATGATGGCTGCAAAGCTCTTATATTTAGAGCTTAAAACTTAAGTGCTTCGATTGTTTGCCCCACTTTATAAGATTCGAGCATAAAAATTTTATTGAAAACTGGATTTTTGAAGCTTATTCTATTCTCTTTTATATTACGTTTGATTTATGAATTTTGTAGAAAAGAATGAGGTCATAGAGGCCTAGCGACCTAGCGACGGTTGCCGGGTCGACTCCCATTTGGGGGAATAAATAAAATTGTTTAAACTGCCTACAAACGTTAGTTGTGGATTCAAACTCCACACGTAAAAATATTTCAGATATAGTTTTACTAAGATTTTTATTATTTCTTTAATCTAGTGAAAAGACACACAGGTTCTTTCCGTTTACGTAGATTTTTTTTCCAGTTCCACGATAAATTTCCTAATTTATCGTGGAACTGGAAAAAAAATCTAAAAATATCAAATCTAAAAAAAATCTAAAAATAATCTAAAAATGGGGAACGGAATCCTCCGTTCCCCATTTTTCGTTGAGTTTTCATTGTAATTTCAAAGCATCGCGTGCTCAATTGCGGAAATTAACACACACTACTGAAAACACAACACACAACAGATTGTCTCATTTACAGCAAAAGTATTAGTAAATAAAAAGATATTTCAATTATGATGTATGTCATTATTTTAAGGGCATATAAAGATAACTGATAATCAGTCAGTCAGTTCTTTACTTTTGGTTCATTCAAGAACATCGCGACCTAAAATAGCCACAATGATGTCGTCTCCAGAACTTATAATTTTAAAATTGAGTAAAAATATTTTCTGGTACAGACAGGTTTTATGAAGCCCTTAACTAAAACTAAATAAAAGTATTTCACTTCCATTGAATGAAATGAAACGGATTTAATAAAATTTCTCAAGACTTATAGTAAAAAAACCGATCAAATGTGAGTCGGACTCGCATACCGAGGGTTCCGTACCCATTTCAGGATTAGAGATCAGATAGAAGTCAACGGCTTCGCGATAAATTCTACCATTTATAAATATTGACAAACTTTTAAATATGAAATGATCTACATATATAAGTTACTGATTTTTTTTCTATGAAATACTTATAAATTTTACTTTTTGGATTCATTCGCTTTTCATATTTTTTTTCCTTTATACTTTGTGCCAAATTTCATAACTGTAAATCTACGAGAAGTACCCTATAGGTTTTGATTACTAAATCTTTTGATTGTGTCGAACTAAAAACTTTTTCTTTTTGTGACTGGGAGACACTAGGAGACCTAAATAATAAGAGACTTAAATATTTGATATAAATTGCAGCTTGACACCTCCACGTGATCTTCAGACAAATAGTCAAGACCATTTGTCTTAAGGTCATGTGACGGACAACATAGTGATCCTCCTATAAGGGTTCCGTTTTCACGTACGTTGTACGAAACCCTAATAAAAATATTTTCATTCAGTTCAGCTTCAAGTTAGGTAAAAATAAAAATTGATGTATAGTATTCAAATTAGTTAGTTGGTTAAGATCCGATTCGATCGGTCCGATTGTAAACACTATAATCGTTGGTTCGATCCCCTCTCAGGGGAATGAATTATTTTCCTACTTCCCTTTCGTCTCACACGTCGTCGTCACACAAGCAATATGTCGAATATGGCGGAAAGTGGGGAAGCGAAGTGTTAACGAGAACGAAGAATTTTAGCACAAGGTTCTCAAGCTTCTTCTACTTAGTAGAATAGAAGAGAGAAAGAAGCCAAAAAACGCTAGTATATATAAAACTCAGTAAAGAAATAACTACTGAAATAAATGAAAATATTTCATAACCAATGAACGATTAAATGAAACGTACACATGGTCTGTCGTCATAAATGTATTTCAATAGTAATCGGAAAATCAAAATAATATATGAAATTTCATTTCGTTTTTTAAGAGACAATCCAATCGCAACGACTTCGAGCAGTGAGTGCTGAGCACTCAAGGGAATTAAAGTTAATATTTTTATGAACCACTGGACACAGCTGAATTGGCCATAAAAAGTTGCCAGACATATAGAATATGAAAATTTTTGATATTAAGATTTTTTCTTTACGCTCATACTTTTTCTAAAAAGTAAGGTAGGCAAAGGGGAACCTTGTGTTAATTTTCCATCCAATTTTTAAGAATTTCCTAAAAGCAAGGGAAGCAGATGTAATCTAATGTTAAGACACTCCGTTCCCCACTTTCCGCCTAATTATCGTGACAATGCTTATTGAATGGTGGAATTCAACTCCGCGTTTGGTCCACAAGAGCAAGGAATTGTAAATATTTTAATATCTGATGTATTTTTTGTTTTCAGACAACCAATGACCCACTGCCTCACAACACGATGCGCTGCCTCTAAAATTAATTTTAAATGATCAGATAAACAGGTTTTTAATATGGTATGGTAGGTAAAAACAATATGATGGTAAGACAAACACTTAACAGACGAGAAGATGGAAATAATTTAAAAATTATAATTTTGTGTGTGAGAAACCCGCGATACATAGACCTGTAAAGGCGACGGTTGTAGATTCGATTCCCACTCAGGAGAATAAATCTATTTTAATTTTCTCGTTCCGGTAAGAAGACAAAACGCGGGGTTGAGTTCTGGCACTAATCTGTGGGTCACAAAGTATCTTAACTATAAATTATCTCTGCCTAGCCCGCTATGTGCAGGTTACAGCGTGAAGTTAATAAAAAACGTTACAAATTTAGATTTTAGTTGGTACTACAAAAATATAATATAATATATTGATTCTTTTTTACTTAAAATATTAGTTACTATTGCTTTAAAATTTCTAAAATGTCTCATATAAAAACAAGTGTTAGCATCTAGGTGTTAGCTCTAGGTGTTAACGTAAGAAGCACGTTCCGTCTCGACTGTCCTTTAAGCCGCGGCCCTTGTTCGTGAATTGTAGTAGCTCTAAAACAACTTTAGTGACACTAGTTTTAAAAGTGGGAAATTTGTTTTGTTAGCTTCGCACAGTAGTCCTTTGCTCCCTTCAATGAGAATTGAACCCATAACCTGTCGCTTTTACTGTAGCATAATTAATGTTAGAAATATGACGAGGGTAGTGTTTTTTTCCATTCTTTGTAGATATCAAAGCAGCTGAGAGGGAGTAGCAGTGCCGAACTTAACGCCGTGTTTTGTCTTGCAAAACAAGGCATAGAGGGAAATTAAAACCATAAATACTCCAAAGGTAAGGCTTCGCTGCATTATATAAAAATTAAATATGTCTTTTATTAATCTGTTTACACGTCTATATTTAAGCATTCCACAATGTTTTTTTTCAAATTTGCCTCTACAGAAAGCTTAAACTGTAAAAACAAAGTAAGTCTAAAAAGCTTATTTCTTTGTTAAATATTATTTAAAGGAATTAAAATAATTTGAATTTCCCGCAGGGTGTCTTTCATTGTATTATTGTATTGAACAATTAAGTTGTAGCCTACTGGTATATATTAAAAAGTCCAATCCTTGAGTTCGTTCACGACTCTATTCAGCTCTACTCTATTTGGACCAGTGTTAGACAATTGAAAAATGCTTGTCAATCTATCTAAATAAAGAATATCTTGAATATCTACCCGGCCAATGTAAAACACTTAAAAATGAAGCTAGTCCATTATCAGAATTAAAACCCACACCCACTATTTAATAGTAAAATAGATAAAATCACTCTTAACCACAAATTCACAAGGAAATCCTACCAAAGTAGAGTCTACTTATATTACTTCCCAGAACTCTATTACGGAACGGCGATCATGCGTTCAAAGGTTTAAGCAAACTGCTTCTGAGGGCTAATTTCCTAACAGTCTTGACGAGGCGGCTCTAGATGAGCTCTTTATGAACTATCTTGCACATGAAACGTCAGCTTAAGTAAGCCACGAGGTCAGATAATTCGGATAACCAGATAATTGAGGCTGACGTGGGGTAATGGCACGGCTTCTGACAGTAAACAGGTTGGTTGTGGATTCGAATTCCACTCCGGGGAATGAATTATTCATAATTACATTATTTTCAATTGATCTCGAAAACCTGACTTAAAATGGGGAACGATGTGTCCCATGATACTAGGTTCCTCTGTCTACTCTGATATTAAAGGAATGGATCGATTTCTGGCGGAACTTAAAGCCGCACTTTGCGTCTATAACAGATATTACTTAATTATGCTAATAATATGGTTCAATGGTTTTCGTTGATTTTTGTTCCTGCTTCTTATTTTTCTTGACAGTAGAGTTGAACACTCAGTTACCCATTTTTCACCAATTTTTCGAGATATTTAAACTCAACGCCGCGCTTTGTAATTGTTACCAAAACGAGAAAATGAAAATAATTCCTTCCCTCGAGTAGAAATCGAATTTGCAACTGCTGTGTTTACAATCAGTTCAGATATTGAGAGATAGAAACGAATGAAATAGTAAAAAAAATCAGAGGGTAGATACTTATATATGCTCCGTGCAAACTCAATGTAGTACTCTAAAAATTTACATCCTCCCAAGAAGTTGTACACTTAGTTGGAGGAAGGCTGACGAACTTTTTTAATAATATTTAATTTGAATGTACAATTTTCTTTGTAAAACTAAAAACAATTTTTACTTAACTTTTTTTACACTAATTTATTTTACTTTCAGTATTCTAATAGTTTTCTTTTAAGTGTCTATTTTCTATTATGAACTTATTTTTATTGCTTCATATTATAGTAGGTTAGGCAAAAGGATCCTGGGAACCGTCGCCGATTTCTTGAGGCGTTGCGTGTTGAGTGGCGGCGCTCAACGCCGCACTTTGCCTCGTTACCACAGCGAGAAAATCTAAATATTTAATAGTTAATTTCTTAGTTTCGTTCATTTGTGCCCCTGTATAAGTGATATTTAAATTTGAAATAATTTAACAAATTTACTAACATACAATGTTACTTGTTAAGCTAGCATAGTTAAAAACTGTCTAACACAATGCTTATTCGGAAAATATATTGAATTATTTTCATAGTAAAAATAAGATTAAATCTTAAAACTTAAGGGGAATAAGAAAGAAGTTTCACTGTCAAGACTTCCTTCCTTTGCGTTCCCATGAACAGAGTGTCTCAACACTGGGTTCCCAGGTTCAAACTGCCTCCCTTTCTATGTGCAGGATACAGACTGAAACTAAAACAAAAGAATTCCCTACTATAAGATTTGAACTAGTAGCTATCACATACACCCATTCGCACCAGACCATGTTTGAAAATATAAATTACATGTTAAAAGCTGCTATTACGTGATATATTTTGCAAGTAAAATGTAAATATGGAACGCTTCATCTGCAAAAATCTCTTGTGACGTCGAATTTGCATACATTTTAAATTCACATGTTGCATTTTACTAAGATATGGGGATCAAAACGTGACAAAAAATGGTGAAAAATTATATTAGAGTGTATGGAAAAAACGTAAGTTATATGTATATTCATATATTTTTGTAAATATTTATGTTTTATTATAAGCAAAAGCAGGAATGAAATGGTTAGGCAGGTATTTGTTAATTAGCTTCACTTAAACCTAGTGTTACGACACTGTGTTTCTTCACTTTCCACGAAATGTTGGAGGCATTGCTTATTGAATGACCTAGGAACTATTGTTTTATTCCACATGGCACTAGGAACCTTGTGCTATGTGGAATAAAACAAGAAGCCAATAAAAATGTGTGAAGACACTTTGTTATTATTTGAAACATTATATATTTAGAGGCGGAACCCAACACCGCATTTATTTACCAGCGCATTCCGCCGAGTAGAAATCGTACCCACTACCGTCGCAATTATAGTCAGACTCTATATATAAATATTTTTTTCATTTTATTCATATAAATAATATTTTCTTGAGTACGTTAGAGTGCATATGCGGAACTGTCACACGCAAGCAATGCTGTGAGATGCTCCGTAATTAGATAACACTTCCAGTCAGCTCTCAGTGTTATTCTACACTTTGTAAATGGCGTTTTCCATTATAGTAGTGTGTTTGTTTATTTATAAACTTATATATATATTTTTTTATATATTTTAATATATGTAATATACGGGAACGAAATGCCTTAACCCTAGATACCCAGATTCTTTCTGCCTATACTGTTATGAGCGAGATTCGGGGAACATAAAGTACTAAAGCGAGGAAATCAATTAATTAATTCTCAACCCCGAGTGGGAACCGAACCCACAACTTAAAAAGCCTAATTTTCACCGATACGCGCAAAATCAGACCGAAAGTGGGAATCTGAATACTAGGTTCTTCGTCTTAAAACTAGGTTCCCATTATTACCCTGTAACAGATGTAGGAAAGCGTGAACCATTTCTTTTATTATTTAAACATTAATTGCCTTGTACATACACAAACGGAATTACGTTACAAAGAGACATTAATACACGAACTACTCCACAACCCAGTACAATACTATTAAATGTGTACAATAGAGACAGCGAGCTAACAAAGTAAACCAAGGGACCGTGCTTTTGTACGTCGCGAGTCCACAAAGAGATTTCGGTAACAAATTGAGGTCGTGAGAGACGCGTGAAGACGTCACAGCCATTCTATTTAGTTTTAATTACTATCAGGGCTGGTGGAACGGGTGTTTTATGTCAAGTTTTAGTATTGCAAAATCGAATTTGATTTTATTGTTTTAATATGTACTAGGTCGTTTTTCTTATATTTTTTGTTAAAAAAAATGTTAACAAATAGAAATAGAACCCGGAAATCTTGAGGATTTCCAGGTTCGATTTCTATTTGAGGGAATCAATTATATTTTCCCTCATTGTAACGAGAGTTTCGCCACTTCACCCGCTATGGCTCAAAAATTGGACAGAAAGTGGGGAACGGAGTGTCTTAATAGTAAGTTTTCTCTGCGAGATACAACGCATAGGCAAAATAAGAACTTACTTTAAATGTGACACTGCTATTATTACCAACACGTATTAATCAATGAAAGTTTTAAGTATACTTAGTGTTACAACACTATTACTTATTTTTAGATTCACGTTTATATCCTGCACATAGCAGGGTAGGTAGAGGGAACCTACGAACCCCATATTAAGACGCCTTCCCATTAACATTCTTCCGTTCCCAATTTTCCACCGAATTCTGGAAGCACTGCGTAATGAGCAACGGAACTAAACGCGACGCTTTGCTTTATTACTAGAGAGAGAGGAAATGGAAATTTAAAATATTCCATTTCCTCGAAGCCACAAGCTGTCAAGTTTACATACGCGCCCTCTAGTCTAGTCTAGTCTAGTCGGCCTATAATATTTTTCAATGTAATCTTGTCTGTCTACAGTTATTAAATAAACTACAGTCGAAGTCTATAAATATAATCCAATCATCATAACCCAAGTTGGCAACCCTAACTAACCCTTGGAACTGGACCCGAGCCCGAAGGTCTATATAAATATGAAACGGGGCTCCAACTACATAGATATCCAAGCAAGATTAAAATTGCGTAGTAAAAGACAAATTTGACATAATTACAAGGGATAATTAGGCAATGGAGGGAATAAACTTAAGTTTATTATCTTGGTTAAGTTTGGGTTCTTAAGTTACATGTTAATACGTTAATACTGAAATTGCCGAAGGGCCTAGTGTTGAGATACTTTGTTACCCATTTTTCAAATTAACATTGTGTGTAAAGTGACGGAACTCAACGCCGCGGATTGTCTATCAGGCAGAGAAATGGAAATAATTTAAATATAATTATTCTTCCGAGCGAGGATTGAACTCACAAAGAATGTAAAGTAAAGCGAGTGAAAGAATCAGATTCTTACAACTTCTCGAGTACACTAATAGTAAATTCTTGGCTGATGAAACCATCCAAGAACCATCTGACGTTGAGACCCGCCTAATATAATATTTCGAAAGTGGTCGATTTGTTGTTATATTTTTGCCTATTCTGATATATATACTTTTTTTTAGCTTCTCGCTGTATTCCAATTTATTACCGAATTCTGGAAGCATTGCGTGTTGAGTGGCGGAACTCAGCTTCACGCTTTACCTCGACATCAGAGCGAAGGAATGAAAATATTAAATATATAATTTCTTTGACTGGATATCGAACATTACAACCTTTCGCTCTTACAATCTTGCTTGCCCCTGCGCCACTCTGATCCCAGCTATTTCTTTATACGAGTAGAAATAATACATATTACTAGAAATATAAATAATACATATTTAGAAACAATACTTATATAAACTAGCAAATAATTCATAACTTAAAAAAGGGTTTTATTGCGAAAGCAACGAAAAAAAAAACTAAAGGCATTGCAAACTGATTTATGCCGCGGCACATTTAACAATTGATTCAGATGCAAATTCCACTCAAACCTGCGCAGTCATAGACTACAGTTGAATATTCTAACGAAAACTTGGCATTCGGGTTGAAAAAAGACAAAAGGAACACCCAGTTGAGTCCCAGTTTCATTTTAGACGGAATAAAATCTGGATCATTCTGCTTAATTATACGTACGCTAACGTCCGAGGTCGTCGTAGTTCAATGGACAGCGTCTAACTGTGAACGTGACAATGGGTTTGATTCCAACTCGAAGGAATGATATTTGATTTGTTTTCGTTTCCCCACTTTGGTTAATAAAGTGCGATATTAAGTTCTGCCATTCAACACGCTGTAACTCGAAAATTGTAAGGGAAATGGGGAACGGAGTGTCCTAGCACTAGGGTCTTTACTTTTGCCTACATTGCTGTATGCGTCTTTAGTATGTTTTTCAGGCTCACGCTGTCCACACATAGAGGATAGGCAACATAAACAATTTAAACACTTTATTTTCATGTAGACCCTTCTGTTCCTCACTTTCCGACGAATATTGGAGTCATTGCGTGATGAGTGACGGATGGTTACTTACAAAAAAAATTGTTACCTAAAATAATGGTCTCCCGTTAGTCTCAACTGCATTTCCCAATGTATAATTAATACACCAAGTCAGTCCATGTAAAATGGGCACCCTGTATATAATGTGTGAAACTCATCAATACTCACCGACACGGCTCGACGTGGTGGATTTATTTCGGAACGACCGGCAATTTCGCTTGTGTCCAATTTTTGCGGAAGAATGGGATTTTGGGTTATTTGCAGATTTTAAGTGTATTTTTTTTTTGGTATGTCTAAAAAAATTTGCTTGACGTTCTTTCCCGCATATAGCAAGATAGATAAATGGAGAGTTAAGGTATTCCGTTCTCCACTTTACCCCCAAATCAACGAAGAAACAAAAATAATTTATTTTCTAATGGGAATCGAACCACTATTTCTATCATCCCTAATTAACGTGTATTAATAATTACAGAAATAAGAAACAACTCACTTTAACTACTGTATTTTTTTGTTCGTAACATAATATTTTAAAAATGATGAAAATTAAGTTTAAATTAGCTTCACGCTGCATGTAGCAGGACACTACGTTCCCATTAAGACACTTCCTGTTCTCCCTTTTCGTTGCATTACGTGTTGAGTAATGTGGCAAGTGGAAATGGAAATATTAAATATTTCATTCCCTCGAGTAAAAAACGAATTCACAGCCTGTCCAGTCGCAAGTTTATACGCACCCCTACGTCACGACTGACCTCGAAATATTGTAAAAAAATACCGTATTTCCACATACAAGAACACAGAAAATATTTCAACACACACAAACCGTTTTAGTGAAAATTTCAATGAGGCTCAGCTGTTTTTTAAAATTATTTAAGTACCGCTCTAGTTTTACTTTCATATACACGCTTATTTGATGCTAGCGGCGCTCGTTACTTTTTACAATGTGTACGTAATATATACATAAAATTTATTTTATTATCACATTTTATTTTTAAAATTCTCCTACTAATATTATGAATGTGAAATTTTGTGAGGATGGATGTTTGTTCTACTGTCACACAAAAACTGCTAAACGAATTTCGATGAAACTTTACATTAACATAGCTCATACATTAGAATAACATAGACTACAATTTATGTAAAGACTTTATATAGTTGGGCAGATTGGAGGTGATGAAAATTAGACATTCCCCAAGTGAGATTCGAACTCATACCCCATTATGCTTGCCAGACAGACACTAATAACCACTATGATATTTACTTATTTATATTTTTCTCATACGCGTCTTGTGGAAAATCAAAAAATCCTAAAAAGTGAAATCTCATAAAACAATCACTACGCACATTTTTTTACGGAATTAACGTTTAAATTTCATAAAGAAGATTTATAGGAGTTGCGATAGGGAGACGTGAAAGTTTTGACAGATCATTCGTCTAAATTAGCTACCGCCGTGTAAAAACTGTACGTACGGCAAAATTCCCTAAAACAATTCTGGACAAAACCAATTTTGTGTCCATATGCTGCTTTACATTACGTTTGCATTACATTTTTTTCCTACATTTGGCGAGGTTGGTAGAACAAGAAGTAATAGGTATAAGATTTTTTTTTATGTCCGACCCCTTTAAGACACTTCCGTTATCGACTTTCCGCCGAATTCTGAAGGCATTGTGAGTTGAGAGACGAAACTCAACGCCACGCTTTACCTCTTTCTCAGAACGAGGAAATGAAAATATTAAATATTTCATCAATCAAACCCTCAACCTGTCGCGTGTACAGTCGCACGCTTGGACCCTGCTGTCACGACTGGCAATATAAGATCTGAGGTAATGGCTTGCTCGCCTTGTGTTTTCTATAAAAAAATTAATAGGATATTTTTAAGAAAACGTATAACAATTTGGACGTAGCAGGATTTGACCTCGTACCTCTTGAAACCCGTTCAAGTGCTTTTACAAAGTAGTAGTCGTTTTCTAAAAAGTAATTTATATAAAGTAATTAATATAATAAATAGTATTCTTAAAAAATTAACTTAATAAAAAACCAGCACATCCCCAAATGAAATTCAAACCCACCACCATCGTATACCGTAAAACACCCCCAATCCCACCACGACAACATAAATAACAAAAGAAGCCAAATGTTTTACAGTCGTATAGTTTGTAAGTAGTTCATAAATCGCTAGTGGGTTTTATACGACACTCACTTAAGGAACTTGCTTCCAATCTCTCTGAACTGTCTTGCCAATATATTAAAATAAATAATTATATGTACATATTTTTTTACGAGGCAACCTAGTGGTAAGTAACCCCCCATTCCTCCATTGCCAGAACTTAACGCCGTGGTTTGTCAAGATACCAGAGCTAAGAAAATAATTCATTTCTCCGACTGGAAATGAAATCCACAACCGGCACCATTTGCAGTCAAATACTATATCACTGCGCCACTAAGGTCTCAGTATTAAATTTTATCAATTTTTTGTACTAACTTTATGCATATACTTTACATATAGGTGAGAAAAGTGTCTCTGCTAGAGTGAGGGATGATTCTTTTTGCATTTCCCTGCTTTTCCCTGCTCGAAATCTAATGGAAAATATATATATTTTTTATTTTCTATTATAGCTTCACAATGTAAAGATTTCGCTGAATTTTCCGGACATTGCACGATGAGAGGCGAAAATCAAAAAAAATTGTTACCAAAGTGAAGAAATGTAAATAATTCAGTTCCCTCAGAAGAAATCGAAGCCACAACCGTCGCTTTTACAATAAGACGTTATATGAACACGATAGCTGGATTTTACCTTATAAAAACCACCGCTAGTTTCCCATTTTGTTCAAGTAAACAAAAAGCCAATAATAAACTAAATATCCCCAAGATTAGCTACATAGTATGCAGGTATTTGGAAGACACGTGATCAACCCTCGTCCACCAGAATTGGCTGCCCTAAATAATTCTTATCGCACACTAGGAAATACGCCTAACTATGTGAAATACGAGAAAATGGAAGAAATTCTATCACGTGAATTTACTTAGTAATTTTCCGAATATGTGGGTAATTTAAGCATTTTGTTTCAGTTTCGGGTTTAGGTAGTACGTAAGTTATGTTCTTTTGCTTTTTTAAAGGGAACCTGGGAATTTAGTGTTCAGATACTCCGGTTCTATTAAGACACTTCCGATCCACACATAGAAATTAAGCAATACTTATGCATATAATTTTGCAATTTTTATTTCATAGGCGGCATATATTCTTTATATTATATTTATATGGAATATGGTCGATTCAAGTGGTTTTATAACAATATTCCTCGGAGCTTTTAGCTATTATTGAGGACAGTAGTGGCGCAGGTGTAGATGCGCTCCCCAGACGAGGGAATGACTTATTATTTATTAAAACTTTAATTTCTTCGCACCAAGACTAAAATAAATGAAAAAGCCCGGCGTTGAATTCCGCCACTTAACACGCAATAACTCGAAAAAAATTGATCCCTCCGCCTACCCTGCAGTATGCGGGATAGAGCATGTAGCAGATTCTTTAATATTATAATATACTGACATACCTATATTGTCTAAGCCATAACATGCAACTGCAAGACCTGCATTTCAACTTGAACAATTGTCAGTACTCAAGTACTATTGTGTGGAGCTCGCTTAAAATCACGTACGCTATAAAGGTGTAGTTTTGTCAGGCATTAAGTTTTGGCTCCGATCGTGTGCTTATGTGAAGTTCCTGTATGGTTTTATTAGAGAACTGGTAGTCGCCTGCAATTTTGCTTGTAAGATGTAAAAAGGAAAATTCTATTTTTTCCATTTCCCGTTCCCGTAGGAATTTCCAGAAATTCTTGGTGCACGGTTCACGCTCACTAACCTACTTACATGCCAAATTTCAACATATTAAGTTCAGTAGTTTCATCAGTGTCTTGTCTGTGTATTTACACGGTATTTCGTGAATACGAGTAGGTAGATAAATAATAGTATTTATTTGAGCGCCTGATGATTTTTTTTAGCTTCACACTGTATCCTGCATGCAGCGGAGTAGGCAGAGGAAGCCTAGTGTTCTGACATTCCTTTCGCCACTACCGTTATCTTAAATATTATAAAAATGATTATTTATTTTTTTATATATCAAAAATGATAACGGCCTCGACTACCGGTAGGTACTTTCTTATAATATATCTAAATGATAACCAATTTGAATTTATAGTTACATTTTTCAGACTTTGAATCGGTTATCGTCGTACGAAGGTCTTAACGATTATATTTTACAAAATGGAACAATTTTATAAAGAATCTCAGAAAAATATTAAAAACAAATTAGCCTTTACTTTAAACAAAGTATTTTCTCTGTTCATTAATTCATTAATTAATTAAAATTCATTCACAGGATCCCAATTTTGCTTAAAAGGATTAGACGTAGAGCCCAATAATCCTACCGATTGAGCTGAATGGTAATGAAAATTTCCTTTGAGGTTTGATTTTAACATAGACTAAATTCTTATGCCGAAAAGGTTAATTAGCGTTTAAATAACATTAAATTGATATAAACGTAAATATGTGACTAGTTTTATCTGTGTCTTGTTGTACATAGCAGAGTAGGCAGAGTGTACTTGGGAACCTAAAACGCTCTGTTATTATTAAGACACTTCTGTTCCTCATATTCCGCCGAATTCTGGAACTCAAAGCCCTCGGTTGCCTCGACATATATAAATTTAAATAAATATTTCATTTCCTCGAATGGGGATCGAACTCACAACTCAAGATTTTGCAATGTTCCGTTTGGGACTCTAGTAGATAATTATTATATTTATTGAGTATAACGATGATTAACAAAGACCAATAATCATAAATAAAGACAATTAACATTATCTTATAAATATACTGAAATGAAAACAAAAAAAATATGCATATCAGACATTGGAAAGTGGCCAGAGCTGCGACTCACTTACGGGTTAAGGGCTTCTTCACACGATTTAATATTTGTTTGCGTATAACAAGGTGAACACCGGAAACCTAAATTATAACCTATTAAAACTAAAAGCTAAATTATATTACATTAACCTTTCTCTCATGTGGGAATCGTACCCAAAATCATGACGTTTTAGTCAGATGCTGCCCTAAAGTGGTTCATCGCCATGGAAAATCCCATTTTAATTTATACCGATATTAACGAAAAAAATAATTTCATGATCGTAATAATAAGAAATGAATACAAAATTACAAATCTTTGTTTTTTAAAAAAAAATCATTATCGAATAACGTGTACCTTAAAAACTATTATTGAAACAGTCAAAGTTATTAAGCTAAAAATCAACTATTTAACTTATACTAAACAAGTTTACATTTTTAGTGGTATTCATTAAAATAGTATGTGGTATGCCTTATTTAAGCAGTTCATACGAAAATTGAGGCCGCTATTGAAATTGCATTGAAATAGCAATATCATCTCTTCTAACATGTCTATGGGGCATAATAATATGTAATGACTCACGACTACCCTTAAAAGGTATAAAAGGTCTATCAATTGTATAGTTTTCACTTTAATTATCTATCACAGCACAGTGTCTAACTGCATTCAAAATGGTTGAGAATTCGATTCCCGGTCAGAATCTTACGCCCAGTAGAATCCACTGTATTCAATTCTAGATAGGTTTGAACTTAGAAACTTCGTACCACGTTTACGTTCGTTTAAAAACCACTAATATTTGAATATCAAAACCACAATTAAAAACACGATTTCGATTCAACATTAAATATTTCAAGTGCTTAATTAGTATTGCACAACTCTCATTACTAACTCATTGTTTATAACGACTTATAATGATAGCCGATAATAAATGTGATTTATTACTGAATAACACTCGGTCTTCAACCTATCTCAGTAACTGCACTACAATTGATTAATTATGTTGTTTTTGTTGTTAACAATTTGCGTAGTGTTATTTGTTTTATATATAAGAAGAAATGGAGATCATTGGAAGAAACGTGGCATTTTACAGATCA
The DNA here is from genome assembly GCA_016802625.1 of Heliconius numata. Lineage (NCBI taxonomy): Eukaryota > Metazoa > Arthropoda > Insecta > Lepidoptera > Nymphalidae > Heliconius > Heliconius numata. The sequence goes on from JAEBDU010000006.1 coordinate 993,667, forward strand.
ACGGAGTTTTTTTAAAATTTCTATGCAGTAAGCGATCTATTTCCGAGATTTATAAGGAAATTTTTGACGCGCACCCAAATGAAAAGCATATTGGCATATTTTTGGGATCACCAATATTACTGGTCAAAGACATACAAGATTTACAGGCTATATTTCAAGCCAACTTTCTTAATTTCAACAGTAGAGGGATCAAAAGTAACCCAAATGATATTTTAGGTGATAACGTGTTGTTTATGGAAGACTACCGTCGCTGGAAGCTATTACGTCACAAACTTTCACCAATTTTTACAAGAATGAAGCTAAAAAATATGTATTACATTATGGACAAGTGTGCTCAAGATTTTACTCAATTCGTTGAAGAAACCAAGTATGTTCATCGTGATACGTATAATACACTATATAATTATACAACGTCGTGCATTGGTGCAACTCTTTTTGGTATTGATGCTAAAAGTAAAAGTACCATGAACTCTCCCTTTTTGGAAATGACACGAAGTGCAATTGCTCCCTCATTAACAGTAAATATCAAAGCAGCACTATCAAATATATCACCGCTCATTTTTTATTTGATGGACGTCAAAGTGTTTGGAGATCATGAAGATTTTTTTATTGGGACGGTTAAAAAGATATTGGAGCTACGTAAATGTGAAGAGGGTGGAGAAAAACGTCACGATTTCATTGATATGTGCGTAGAATTACAAGACCAAGGAACAATGAAAGACCCAGCAACAGGTTATGAAATGGAAGCCTCAGATGAAGTTTTGGCGGCTCAAGCGTTTTTTTTCTTCTTGGCAGGTGTAGACACATCAGCAACAACCATGCATTTTACATTACTCGAGCTGGCTAGTAATCCAGATATCTTGAAGAAGGTGCATGATGAAATTGATAAAATGTTTAATGAGTCCAATGGCCAACTCGTATATGAAGATATTGAGAAATTAGAATATCTAGATATGGTACTAAATGAAGCAATGAGGAAATATCCACCGATAGGATCAATCCAGAGACGTTGTACAGATGCTGTTACATTACCAAGTGGAATCAAAATAGAAAAAGATAGCGTGGTTATAATACCAGTATACGCATTACATAGAGATGAAAACTTATTCCCCAATCCGACAGTGTTTGACCCTGAAAGATTTTCACCAGAAAATATATCAAAAATTGCTAAATTCTCTTATCTACCATTTGGTGAAGGAAATCGCAAATGCTTAGGTAAAGTATATTATCCTTTTAGGATATGCCAAGAAATCGTAAAAACAATATTTATAGTATTGTTATTTAAAACATTTCTTCCCTCTAATTAGACAAGTTACGATAGTGATTGGTTTTTGTAATGAAATGACCAAAGAATAGGGTGATCTAATACTAATTTTTCTCTTGAAATGTTACATTATGTTTGGTTAACTCAAAGGAAATAGTACATAAACAACTGTAGTTAATTTTTAAGTTTAATGTATTAAAAAAAATGTTTTTCAGGTATAAGATTCGCACGTGCACAAATGAAGTCCGGCTTATCATGGCTCCTTAAGAAGTACACTCTAAAACCACAAAAATATGCACCTGTATCATTCGCGCATAGTTTTTTCAGTATCAAAGATGAAAAAGCTAATTTTGAACTTATACCAAGGGAACTTTAAATATTTTTTTAATTTTAAATTTTCAAAATAATATTGTTAACTATGTGACTTTCATTTAATGTTGTTCTTTTCCTTGGGTTTTCAATCAAATTTCAAATGTTATTTAATTAATAACACCAGCAATTAAGGCCGTCGTGACGCAGCTGCACAAGAGTGTGACTGTAACGCGACGGTTGTGGGTACGATCCTCACTCGAGGAAGTGAAATATTTATGTTACGTTTATATTTCCATTTCTTCGCTCTGGTGTCGAGGCAAAATCGCAGCGTTCAGTTCCGTGACTTAGCACATAATGCCTCCAGAATTCGGCGAAAGTTGGCGAACGGAAATGTCTTAATGGGGAACAGACTGTCTTGATAATATGATCCCAGGTTCCCTCTGCCTTACCCTACATGTGCAGCGTGAAGCTAATTAAAAAAAAGAGAAGACAAATGTTTTATGGCGAGTGAATACGGAACTCGGCACCCATTCCTTTTTTTCGATGAAATTGAGACGCATTATGTACTTAACTTTTAACTTGGCTCTCTTGTCTCATTTATATTTTAATAAATGAATTGTTGAAAAGAAATGTTTTAATCATTAATAGTTTGTTTATTTCAAAATTGCATTACTATACGTAATCTTTGATATAATTTACATACTTGACTAGATAACGTCATAAATAAATATTTAATAACACATAATCGCTGTTAGGATACTTATAATGTTACATAAGTGTATAATTATATGAAGTAGACTACAGAATGAATTCAGTAGTGCCTTGATCTTTCTTGGGGAGAGGACTAAAATGAATTATAATATAATGTGGATTTTACTTTTAGTTATTTGTGCCGTATTGTTTCTTATATATTTAAAGAAATATGGAGATTATTGGAAGAAACGTGGCGTTTTTCAAGTTAACTACGTTTTATTTAAATTTATTTACAATAAGGGATCAATAATAGAGATTTGCAAAGATATATTTGATAAATATCCACATCAGAGTAATATTGGGATATTTATGGGATCACCGGTGCTTTTAGTCAAAGATTTGAGAGATATACAGGCAATACTACAAAGTAATTTTCTAAATTTCTTCAGTAGAGGCATCAAAAGTAATCCAGAGGATATTCTAAGTGATAATGTCTTACTTATAGAAGACTACCATCGCTGGAAGCTTATACGTAACAAACTTTCACCAATTTTTACGAGAAGGAAGCT
>JAEBDU010000006.1:1026504-1124422 GCA_016802625.1 Heliconius numata
CGCAATTTCGAAATATTGTAAAAAGCAAATTTTATCTTCGTTTAACGTAGAAAATTAATAAAGTATTTTAAAGGATAAGGATTAATACCATTATGGAAAAATATCCCTCACAATAAAAAATATATTGAAATTACTATTTTTAGACAGAAATATGATCACTACACGTTATCCTTAAAAGATAAAAATATGCTGTCGCGGACTTTTTTGTAGATCTTATTAAGAGGAACAATACTCCAGTACATTATTTTCATGTAGTACTTACCATTAGAGCAGCGCATGCGCGAAAGTGTCTCAACGGGTAGGACTTTAGACACATTTATCGTATTTATGTTAATTTACATAAGAATGTACAAATAATAAACTATATATAAACCTTCCCTGAGAAATACTCGACCTAATGGTAAAAACCGCATAAAAATCCGTTGGGTGGTTTAGAAGAAGAAGAGTTAGAAAGTTCAGACAGACACGAAAAGCGACTTTGTTTTATAAGATATAGGATAGGATAATAAATATTATATTAAAATTGCTTTGATAGAAAGAATAACAAAATATATTCTTAAAAAAATATTTAACGAGAAAATTCATATTAGAGGACGTCGTAGCGCAGCGGCATAATGTCTGACTGTAAAAGCGACGATTATGAGTTCGAATTTTATCCAGGGTAATGAATTAAATAATTTTCCTTGCTTAGGTAACAAGACAAAGCGCGGTGTTCAGTTCCGCCTATCAACATGCAATATCACGAAAATTCGGCGCAAAGCTCAACATTAAGCAACATTTGCCTGCCCTACTATGGCGAAGCCGCAAATACGGCACTAGTATCTAATATATGAAACGTCAAAAAACTCTCTTCTTTCTTTCTCTCTTTCACTTGATCGAATCCGAAACACAAAAGTTCATTCAGAATAATTCCTGACAAAATATTGTTTCCTGTAACACAAATAGCGTACCTATACGAAATGCCACAGCGAAACCTAGCTTTGTTATCTTTACATGAAGCATCGACAATTCATTCGTTCTAAATATCAGGTATCTATAATATACCTGAAGTATACCTATAGTAGTAGTATATCTATAGTAGGTAACTAAATACCTATTCTAATATCTTTAGTTTTGTATTAATTCAATTCAGCTCTTCGATGTGCCTGTAAAAGCGACGATTCTAGGTTCGATTCACTTACTTGGGTATTGGGTATTGTCATTTCTTCGCTCTGGTAACAAGAGAAAGGGCGGCGTTGAGTTCCGTTACTGAACACGCAATGTCTCAAAAATTTGGGGTAAAGTGGGGAACGTAATTTGAGTTATGGTCGTGGTGGTTGTATTACAGGATAAATGCACGGCATCAAATTCTACGACTTATCACGCAAAATGATAAAAGCGGGAATTCGGGCGGAAAGTGTAAAAACTTCGTTAGTTTGGAGGAAAAACCGTAACGGTTAAAAATTAATATTACTAAAACACAAAACTAAAATAAATAACTGTAAAAGCGATAATTTGTGGGTTTGATTACCACCTGAGTTAATATTGTCATTTCCTCGCTCTACTAAGGAGGCAAAGCATGGCGTTAAGTCACTCAAGAGGCTGCTTCCAGAATTCGGCGATCTTAAACTGAAAAAAAAATGTAACTAAAATAATTAAAGTGTATATTTTACCAATATTATTAAATTGTCTAACTAATACAAATTATAAGCATATAATAGCATGCTCATTTGCAGACGTCAATGCTGTGAACGCCATCTAAATCCTATTGAAACTAGACCGCGTGCGTTCCATTGTTACTTTAAATTATAATATTATTTTTTACTTTAGAATTGTAAGCTAGGCTAAAATTTAAGAATATATAAAACGTTTCTCTAAAAATATATATGTGAGGGGCATATATTATATATGTAGCTATCTCTTAAGGATAAGCAGTGAGAACCTAGTGTTAAAATACCTCATTCTCTACTTTCCGTTTAAAATTCTGAATATAATTCCTTCCTCCTAGTGGAAATCGAACCCACAACCGCCAAGTTTACAGTCACACGCTGTACCACTAGTATCACGACGGTATTAGAAATAGATATTGAAAAACTATATTTCCATTTTATAGCATCGTACATCTCCTAAGTCTAGCAATAATAGGTAAATCGTTTTATTTTTTGTTCATAAGTCGAAAAATAGGAATTGTCTTAATAAGAACCAAGTGTTTTAACACTAGGTTTCCATTTTCCTAAAGTATATTTTTTTGAAAATCAAATAAAGTTTCTTTTAGCCAAGCGACGAAGCCTTACGTAAAAAGCTAGTAAGTACATTACAAAAGATTAGAAAAAAATATAGTTCAGGTGATTCATAATATAAAAGAAAAAAATACATAAAACATTAGACTCGGGGCTGTTATTAAAAAAAAGTTGTTAATTGCCCCAAATCGAGGCACTCATCTTGTTGTGAAGTTTAATTAACGTCTGGAGATTCCAATTTTAAAATATGAAAAATATTTTTAATTTTCAAACAATTTAATGAGTAATTGAGGATGGTAGAGTTTTATCCCTTTTTTTTGTTTAATTTTATGTAGTTTTCTGTTTTCGTATTTAGTAGGTTAGGTAGAGGAAGCCTAGTGCTAAGACATTCCGTTCCCTACTTTTCCCCAAACTCTTGAGGTAACGAGACAAGCGAGGCGTTGGGTTAAAATACAAAGAAGATTTTTTTACTTTGGACGCTCTAAACTCAGGAACTTCTGGTTCGAATTGAAAAAATGAGAATATCTTGATATTTTATTTTTTAACTTAAAACTTCAGAAACCAATCTATTTGGATCCTTTTAGCAAGCTCGAGATGAAATGAAGTTGATTGATTTATTAACGCTTTCCTTTTCGGGGCTTTTCCATTTTTTTTTCAATTTCAATTGAAAATTTTTACAAGAATCCCTAATTGTCACGAACTATTCATGTGTTATGTTTGACAAATCGATATGTATGAAGTGTATTTTTTAATGCATTTTAAGACTCTGTACCTCAAAAAAAAACAGAATCGTTATACGATTACTTAATTGTTCTGTCCGTCTGTCTACGTCATTTAACTTTTTTTTTTGCTTTACATGTATCCCGCATACCAGGGTAATGTCAAAACACACCCTTCTGCCGAATTCGAAGAGGAATTGCGTGATTTAAAAATAAAATTCCCCTGAGTGGGTATCGAACCCATAACAACTTTGTCTCCATAGTTAAATTCTTTCTTTGATAGAATTAAATCTTTAAAAACAATTAATACATACTTATTGAAGAGTTCTTACAGTATTAGTGTATTTCATTTTTAAGTTAACAATTTTTTTTCCAATATATTTTTTGCTGTTGCATCCGGACTTCGGCCATTCCGAGTGCACTTGACGGTCTCATGTCGGTTTTTATATATACTTTTTAGTTTTTAGCCAACTTTAAAAATTGTCTTGCTTTTTTTTTTCATTTTATTACTATTGGGCAAATTAATAATAAATTTTCGTTTACTGTTTTTTCGCCATTTCAAACATTTATTAAATAGCGTTAAATTATATTAAATTTATTATTTTCAGATTCTCTTTATCTCCCGCATATAACGGGGTAGGCAGAGGGAACCCAGTGTTAAGACACTCCATTCCCTATTGCTGTCTTATTTTCGAGACAACGTTTTGAATGCGTGTTTTAACCTTTAAGTATGGACGTCGGGTCTGACAGACCCATCTAGTTCTACGAATTCTACAAATCGGCCACTTCTCGGTGACCTCCGCCACTGAGTCGCTCAGTACCTTTCGTAATAATGACAAAATGAATGTAGATAGCAGTGGTTGTGTCTCTGGGTTCAAAACACGTGAGTATTTCACTTTCTAAACGGGGCCTGGGTCTGTCAGACCCGACGTCCATGTTTCCCATACATAATGATTTCAAAACCCCATACATTTTTATAATATTACAAAATATACTTTAATATTTTAATTGTATTATTTGTATTCAAATGTTTTTATTGTTATATATCATATATTATTTTGCATTGTTTGTTATATATTTTAGTAATATAAATGTTATTTACCTAAAAAAATAATCGATTTTTTTAGTTTTTATGATAAAATGGAAAAAAGTGATCGACCTAGCACGTCAGGGACAAAAATATCGGTACTTTATAATCAACATGAAACAAAAGAATTGGACGACAACATTTTATAAAGAAAATAGCACTTTATCAAATAAAAAGACGCGTTTCGTATACTAAACTACTCTAAGAATTGAGAATGACTTTGACTCGCGTTTCGCGATCTGATCTATCATTTATTGAACATGAAGCTAAAAAATAGTTTTGGGTTCTTGAAAAACAGGTACACTTTGCCCCCGAAAGATATATAGAAAGACAACACATACTTATGTTGACTGCAATCGTCCTGTTAGCCTACAATGTTGAAAGCCATTGTGTATCGATGTTCAATAGTACCTTATCTTAAGGTGTTGTCAAAATTTTTATTTTATAACATAAGATGTAATTTCTTTATTTTTTTTAATTGTTGGACTTTATATTTTGTTAAAAAAATATTTATTTTATTATCTGTCTTTTTTTTATAGTATTATTTTCTTAAGAGTCATCCCATGTGGCCAAAGACTGAAATTGTGACTTTAAGTTACTTAAATCGTTGTGATGCGTAAAGTTTAATAAAAAGCAATTTTATTTATATTGATTTTGTTTGACTTGAGGCTATTCATGTAAACTAAAACATAAAATTGTCTTCTTCTTTTAAAAAACAGACGGAATATGACCAATAAATACATTGGTCTGACAGACCCGACGTCCATATGTGTGTTATAAAAAATTCACGTCCATAGTTAAAGGTTAATTTAGTTCAATTTTAGTTCTTGCGAGCCTCGTCCTCATGGCTGGTCGTGTATAATACATTAAATTAGAAGGAACAACTATAAAATCAATAATTAGGAAACAAATAAAAAACTCGAAATCTCGGTGTCAGTGTAAAATTCCAATATTATGAATTCACTTAAATATAATATTAAATGCATATTGATATAGTTCAAGCGGGCGAAGCCGCACGGGGGCGGCTAGTTTTCATATAATATTGGAACATATTAATGTTATACAAGAAAGAGGAACATCGCACAAAACTGAACGGTCTCAGAGGAAATTCCTAGACGTCTGTCATATTCCATAACATGGCTTGTGCGTTTGTTGTTTTCATAAAGTGCACAATTTAAACTTTACGAGATACCAAAGTGTGCTTTTAATATTAAATTGTTATAAATAAAGTTTAAATAATATTAATATATATAAACAAGAATTTTATTTTATTACTTTCTTAAAAAATTATAGAGTTATTATTAGTATAGTAGGTAAAAACAATTAAAAATTAAACTGAACAAAAAACTTGACTGAAACATAACCCTCTTTTTTTCCCGTCGGGTAAAAATTATGCCCATTTATGTAGGTGTACTATAATTATAAGTTATACTAAAACCAAAAAGTAATTCTCGTAACAATTTTTTTAAGTAGAAACACTTGGAATCGAACTACACACCACTGTTACAAAATCTTTTTTATTCAATAAGCAGAAGAACCCGAGTGTTAAGATTCCCCACTCCCAATTTTCCATAGAACATTTCAGGCATTGCGTGTTAAGTGGCGGAAGTCAACGCCACTCTATGCCTTGTTGCCAGAGTGAAGAATTTTAACTATTATTATATAACAGTTCATTCCCGCAAGTGGGAATAGAACCCACAGGAGCCTCGTTTGTAGAAACACCCTTGTGTCACCGGGCCACGACTGGCCTCTAAAATATATTTAAAAATATCCGATTAGTTCCAACTAATACTGTGTCTATATAAATGTGATTGCAAATGGCAGCCAGTGATTGATGGTAGATCGAAGCTTTCGATAAAGTAGCTAATAACTTTTCAAGGAACGATCTTTCTTAATTTGTTAACGTAGTTCGGCTCCCTCTAAATAACGAGATTAGTTTTGCTTATAAAACTCTATATATTAGATATACTGGCGTAGTTTGATAGTATCAGATTATAGCAGTGATGGTAGTGGGTTCAATTACCACTTAAGGGAATAGAATAAATTATTTAAATATATAAAGTAAGAAAATACTTTTTAGATTATAGCGTATATTGTTTTATATATTTTACTGTCAAAAACGGGGAAACTGACGCGGAATTTCGGAGGCATTATGTGTTGAGTGTCGGAACTTAACGCCGCCCAACGAAACGAAAATAAAAATACAATTTAATATATCATTCCCTCATATGAGAATCGAACTCGCACTTACAGTTGTACGCGTAAGTTTTGTTTGTTTGTTTGTACTTTGTATAGATATATATCTTTTACCTACCTATTTAAAATATTATTAATGTAGACAATATATTCTAATTCAGAGACGAGAAACAGACTAAACTCTTAATAAAAATTAACAAAACCCAAAAGCCTAACAAAATGGAAGCCATAACGACGCCAAAATTGTGTAAAAATGTTCATTCAGTCCACCCAACTTGGTACTCAATTTGTTGAATTTGTAGCCGCCGGTGCCGGTGCACCGCTCGTAGGTATTGCAGTTTAAATTGGGATGCTGTGGAACTTTGCACACCTGGAGTGATGATTGTTAAGAGACTACTGGAACTACTGTGCTGCGTCCGAATATACTTTTTTTTGAGAGCCCGTCATGGTGCAAGGGTTCAGGCAATTTGGACGATTGTAGGTTCGATATCTACTTGGTTGAGCGAAATATTTAATTTTTCTCGCTCTAGTAAACAGAGCTGCGTTTGTCAATACAATGCTTTGAGAATTCAGCAGAGAAAGTGGGCAACGGAAGTCTTAATGGGAACGGATTGTCTTAACATTAGGTTCCTAGGTCCCCTTTGCCTACCCTGTGATATGTGGAATATGACAAGTAGCTGGAAAAAATAGTTTTTTGTAGAATAAAACTGTTGGCTTAATTAAGTGAATTGGGTTGAAAATGGTTTGAATTTGCACATTTTATGCAAGTAATCGTATAGTTGCCTTAACCAAAAAAGAAAATGGTTCCATACTTTTTTCTACTCTGTTTCATTTTATCTTCACACTGTATCCCCAGATAGACAGATATAGTGTTAAGACTCTCCTTTCCCCATTTTGCGCTCAATTTTACAGACATTGCGAGTGGCGGTATTCAAAATCAATGCTTCTAAATATTCTAAATATAAACAAATATTGTTAGTTTTTTTTATCACGCTGATATTGCAGGGGAGACAGAAGGAACCCAGTATTAAGTCACTTCGATCCACACTTTCTGCACAACTTTAGAGATATTGCTTGTTAAGAGGCGTACCTCAACCCCAATATTTCCGAACCCCCTAAAAAAATTATAAACATTAAAACAAAAATAAACATAAACCAAACTATAACAAACTTCAATTATAGCCTATACCGCTAGTCACGCCAAGAACTTCTCGATGACACGGCGTTACAAAATAACGATTCAGCCTTCCAATTCAAAGCGGAATGTCCCCGACGCTGAGCGATGGTTCAGGGTGGAGCCTGAAGGACGTGTCGGTGTGGATTTTTAGTTTACTTATATAATATAATATAATAGAAGCGTATACAATGGTGTCTCTAATGTTAGGGTTTCTTTGTTAGGATGCTACTTTCAGTAGATTAAGGAAGAATTTGTTTTGTTGAGAAAAATAAACTAAGAAATATAAAGAGGCTATAGTGGTGTTGTATAATGGTGTATGAAGGTGACAATGGGTTCGATTTCCACTTGGAGGATGGAACTATTCATTTTCTTGCTTTGGCAGTTTGTTCTCTTAAATAAACTTATTATTTAATCTATTCTTAGTGATTATAATATATTATGAGAACGAGTAATGCAGATTAGATTAATATCCTTTTTATTCGTTCCCCATATTTTCGCCCGAATTTCAAGACTTTATGTATTGAGTGCGGAACTCAACGCTGAACTTCATTTAAAAATATAAGTAATTTATTTTTTGAATGAACCTGGGACAGTATTTACTGCCCGACGCAGTCATATTGTGGGTTCATTTCGCATTCGGGGAAGAAGAAAGAATTCTTTTATGTCATTACTTCGGTATTCGAACTATCAGAACTTCAGGCAGAAAACGAAGAATGGAGTGTCTTAACACCAGATTCTCTACCCTGCTATAAGCGTGAAACTACAAAAAATATATCACTCCTTTCACACAAAATTACTACGCTTTTAAACTCACTGAATTGAGATATTATGTAGATATATGTGAAAGTCTTAATACTTCCGCTCTGAACTTCCCGCGAACTATAATGGCGTCGGCATTTTGTCGTATTCAACTTCAAGAATTTGCCTCAAATAGTTCCTACGAAGAAATTCAACTATTGAAATACTTTTGCATACGCTGCAAATGTAGTATGTGTTACGCAAGTAAACATTCGTAGTTAATGTGGGAACCTAATCTTAAGATTTTAGTAGAAACGGAATAGCACTTCTATTATAATATATTTGTAAGATAAAAACTACTCGTAGAGATCAGTAAATAAGACAGATTGTGGGTTCGATTCCCACTGGACAAATTAAATATTTAATGTTTTCATTTCCTCGCTCTGATGAAGAGACAAAGCATGGCGTGAAATTCTACTGAGCAGTAGAATGCCTATGCCTCCAGAATTCCGGCAACATTTTGTAAGTTCCACCTTGATTTCATCTCTTTTCTTTCCTCCGGCTTGGTAAGAGAATATACGTATTTTCTCAAATGTCGTGCATTGAATCCCATTTATATTTTTGTAGTCGCGTTTACAATATCACACTTTACTATTAAAAGTATTAAACAGAATAGCAGAGTGAATCATCACTATACTTAAGTTTTAACAAACCAAATAAAAATACATTCACAATTATTATATGCCAGATCCAACGAATGCAGTGACAGTACAGTGCAAGATGAGAATCCAGAATATTTTCGGTCCATTTACAGCTTCTGCTCATGCAAATAAGTTTCGACAGATGTTAGAAGCGGGAAATGAAAACTTTTGTTTTATATATTTGAGAGGTTCCGTGGTTATTAATATTTGTGCTCATTAAATAATTTTGCATCTTAATACAAAATTTAATAAATGTTTTTTTTTTAGATTCAGTATTATTCAGTAGTGTATAATGGGGTGTGTAGGGGGAACCTAAGATTAAGTATAATAATTTTCGAAACTCAACGCCGGAACTTGTATTGTCACCAAATAGAGGAACCGAAAACTCATTTTGCTCAAGAGGGAATCGAATACACAACCATCACGCTTACAGTCAAACCCCGCTGTGCCTCAATGATTCAAATCCAATTTTATTATTCTCTAAATTAGTATTATCTTTTAGAATAGCTTAAATAAAAAAAACCTTTTGAATACTTAATGCTAACGATGCGGTGATCTTCGCCTTCAGTATCGTTTAAACAGATCGCGACGTTTTTAAGAAGTCAATGAATGAATAAATTCTCTCAAATGCTACAATTTCAATGGAACTCCACTGAAAGACGTATTGAATTGTGTAACAATTAGAATTTGTTTGGCTCTGAAGTTCTTCTTTCTTTAGCTAAAAGCTTAGTGTTTAAGCTCTACATTCAGAAAATATAATTCAATAAAGTCTTTGTTTATAAATTCTGATTCTGGGTAATAGAACTAAGAGTTATTTTTGAGACTGTCACGATACAATGACCGACTGTAACCGGGACGGGGGTAGATTCGGTGCCCTACGCAGCGTTAAGTTCTACCATTCAATGCGCAATACCTCAGCAATTCGACGGAAAGCGGAGAACGGTAGTGTCTTAATGGGAACGGAGTGTCTCAACACTAACGGAAGTGTTTTACATAGTAATATACAAATTACATATACTTGAATGCATGTTCCAACCGCGTCTTGCCGCTTTATCTTACTTAATAGATTTACGTCTTAACTAAGTAACATATAATTAATTATTCTACGTCATGCTCACTTGTAATATACCTACTAAAACTATGTCAGTTAGTTGTTTAAGCTGAGAAATTAAATTTCTTTCTCTCTTCCGTTTTATTTTCACATAGCCTCATATAGTAGGGAAACTTAGTGTTAAGACACTTCATTCTCTACTTTTTTTTAGCTTTACGCTGTATACTAAATTTTCATTTCATTGCCCTGGTAACGAGGCAAAAGAGAGTCGTTGAATTCCACCAGTCAACACGCTACAGTGTTTTAATGGGAACAGAATGATTTAAAGAAATGTTCCCATACAGTAAAATAAAGGTGGCGCTGCGGTATCATAGCATAAATTTTAAAGAACTCGCCACATGCTTTTACACTATTAGACTAATTTCCAAAAGAAAATAAGTTTCAGGATTTCTCGAAAAGAGGGGAAAAAAATTGCCTCAATGAGAACACTACCTTAACACTAGGTTCAAGTTCCCTCTGCCTACCCCCCTACGTGCAGGATACAGCATGAAGCTAAAAAAAGAGTCTAATATAAAGTACTGAGTAGCACCATCAACATCCATCTTTCTTGAAATTCAAGGAATATTAGCACCAATTTTATCGCCAAGAATGGGCATGTTGATGTTGATGAGTTCAGTAGTTACATTTCTGTGTCAGTCAGTCAGTTGTTGTCAGTCGTTCCTTCAATAACGTAAGAGTTCCATATTAAAGTATATGATTATTATAAAACAAAATTTGACATGTATTATGTATAGCCTTTCTAGGTGAAATGCGAGGTTAATCTCCGTCTATTAGCACGCACGATTCTAACATGAGCGGAAAGAGGGGAACAATCTATGGGATAAATATAGCTCAGTTATTTTTATCAAGCTTTGATGCGAAAGATGCGTGTAGAAAAAATATGTGAATTTATATTAAAAAATATACTACACCTTTTCCTAATAATATTCCGATAATTTCCGCCCACGGCGGCGGGACCCAATACCGCATAAAGCAACTCTGAGGAAAGGCAGAGAGGTCCTAGGAACCTAGTGTTAAGACCCTCCATTCCCTTTATTTTACTTCTGTTCCTCAGTTTTCGCCGAAGTCTGCAGCAATTGCGTGTTGAATGAGGAGAACTTAACACCGGATCTTGCCTCGTCACCAGAACGAACAACAGTCAACCGTCGCGTTTACAGTCGCACTCTTGTGCCCATTTATAATCATTTCTTCCCTCTGGTGTCGAGGCAAAGCGCGGCGTTGAGTTCTGCCACTCAACACGCAATGCTTGGAGAATTTGGAGAAAAGGGAACGCGAAGCTTAACAAAAATTTTAATATATAACAAAAGAATAACAGAATATAATATTAAACTCATATATTTAATTATAGTTTTATCATGTGAAAACGGGCAGCAGTTACCGAAGCTTAAAATCATTACGAGTGAAAGGTCTCGTTAGAAATAATTAAGGCTTCCAAAACACTTGCCTACAACATAATCGTTAATGAGACTTCATTTTATGTTTACTTTAAAAATATTTATTATGAATTTTAATTGAATTACGTATTTATGGAAATGGTTCACTTATCTTTGTTTTTATTTTTTTTTCTTTTTATATTTATTTTTCTATTTAAAATTATTATATATGTATCTAAAATATATATTTTTTAAGTTCTCTATCTGCTAATATCTCTACTTTGTGTAGGTCTGCTAATATCACATTTTCAAGATCACGAGCCCGAGAGTTATGCTATTTTGCCTATTTTCATCTTATATTTGTAAAAATTTGCTGTAAATTTCGCTTATCAAACCCATATCACATCACTTAATATTTTGCTTACAATTATGAAATTTGGCAAGAAGTGAAAACTTAGGGTAAAAGTAAAAAGAAACTACGAAAGTTGTAATGTTGCAGTAAAAACAACTGCTTATATTTGTAGTTCATTTCATACTAATTTAGTGGATACACGCCCACGAACTTAACTTGTCCAATTTTCATAAATCACAATCATAAAATTAGTACGGAACCCTCATTGGAAAAGTCCGACTCGCACTTGACCGGATTTTTGTTTATACATACATATACGATTTTTTCCATTTTTGTATCTTTATTGCTGTACGATGTCATGTACAGTGAAATATGTGCCAGTAAAATAAAAATCTAGTTTTATCCAGCATCCTGGTTTCGACTAAAGCGATAAAAAATAATGTAAAAATTAAAACAAACGAGTGGAACATGTTGATAAGTGATTTTATATATTACTAGCGGCCCGCTCGCGGTTTCACCCGCGTGAACTATGTTATTATTAATTTCTGTCTCCATGGCTACGTCCTAGTGACGTCTATGCAAAATTTGAGACTCCTAGCATTTGTAGTAACGAAGTTTCATACAAACATTCGACCAAAAAACAACCCCTTAGAAGTCGAATATTGCAAATTCCCGTCTTAGCGAGCACCTACGTCCTATAAGTAACTCCTATGCAAAATTTGAGATTCCTAGCACTTGTAGTTTCTGAGATTTCGTGATGAGTGAGTGACCTTTCGATTTTATATATATAGATTGATCTATCTATACTTTTTGCTGTCTGTACATTACTTTTTATTGTAGTTTTTATTTCATGTTTTTTACTTTTTAGGTATTACTGATACATAAGAATACAAAACTTATTGAATCAGTTATTGATTTTAATTGGCAGTTAATCAACCCAACACAAGGGTACAAGCGGGTGACTGTAATCGCAATAGGTTTAAGGTTCGATTACCACTCGAGGAAATATTTAATATTGTCATTTACTCACGTTAGCAACGTTGATTACCGCCACTTTACATGCAATGCCTCCAGAATTCATAGGAAAATGGAATGTCTTAACACTTAATTCCCAGGTTTCCATCGCCTACCCGGAGTTTTTGAAATGATCCATTTAAGTACACAGCCGAAACCCTAAAAAAAATATAAACAAAATTTTGACAAAATATAAGTAATATAATGAATGAAATAGAAACTTAGTAAGCCGCGAGTAATGTAGTTTGAACACAACACAATATCTAAACGAAGTTTTAAGAAACTCGCGAACAGTGAAACGGAGTTGAGTGAAACTTGTATTAACAAGTTCGTTTGAAACGGTTCTTGAAGGGAACCATATTTGGGACAGCTGACATATTTTCAGGGTTTAAAGTATATTTTGTATGTATAACGCAGGGAAGGTAGGGAACCTAGTGGTAAAGTCTATTTTTTACTTTTTACCAATAATTTATATATTTTTAATAACATTTGAAATGACAACTTTTTCAGTTCGTCTTCTATGGGGAATGACAAAAGACAAATTAGCCAAAGTTCAAACCAAAGTACCAGACCAGTAAGGGGTTAAGCCTCTCAACACGCAAATGTGAACACATGATTCCCTCTGCCTATCTTGCTATATGCGGGATATACGTAGGATGAAGTTAAAAAAAATAAAAAATAATAATAATTTCCTTTACTAAGCATTTATTGGAATTACGTAGACCCTTAATAAAGGATTTGTGTGATCGACGCGCGAGACGGACGGCTTAAGCGGTAGTACATTCATCCTAAAATATTAATATAACGGATCATTTCATTTATTATGCTGGAATCGAAGTAATTTCATGTAATATTTTATATATTTTATCTTTTTAGATTCAGGCTGTATCCAACAATTAGCAGGGTAAACAAAGGGTGTTTGGGAACCTGATGTTAAGACACTCCGTTCCTATTAACACTTTCCGCAGAAATCTTGAGGCATTGCGTGTTGAGTGGTGAAAGTCGCCGCCCTACCAGTACGAGAAAATTTAAATATTAAATATTTAATTTGCTTGCTCTGATAACAAGACGAAGCGCGTCGTTAAACACTGCCACTATACACCACGCCATATCTCGACAATGCGACATACACTGGAGAACGAAGTGTTCTAGCCATAGGTCCCCTGTGCTTACAAGCAATGCCTCGAAAAAATTGGTGGAAAGTAGAGAACGGAGTGTCTTAACACGAGATTTCCTCCGCCTACCCTGCTGTGTGCGGGATTTAATTGTTAGATTTTTTAATGTTAAAAGCACTTCTAGTACTTTTATTATTATGAAAATATATATAAAACTCATTCGACCGGTGAATTTAAATCGGATCCACGGTAAACCCTCTTCAGTAATAAATATAGAAAAATGTCTCATAGCATTTTTTGTGCTATATCATTACTTTTACTTTGAAAATGTATATAATTATTTAGTTTATAAACGAAGAATTAAATTTTAACTCTTACTTATTAATTAAATAATAATAAGAAGAAGAATCTAATCAGCATTCCTTGGTGTCACCGTGGTGACGAGCTCAGACCAGACAAAAAACACAGACATACCTTGTTTATATACAACCAAAAAAACTAGGCTAAAATCTAAACTACTTGTACGAATGCAAAAAATAAAATCTTCATTTTCCTCAAGAAGCAGGTTTTAAATAAGTAGTTTTCTGGTGAAATTATAAATACTCGTCTAATGAATGAGCCTCGAGCCGAGTTGAGTTTCAACTGGCTGTATACTTTGCCTTTAACTTGTGAAATTTTCCGGGTAAATATCCTTTCATATTATAATTTCTAAAGTCTACTTTAATTTTATTTTATATTAAATTTAAATTTTTGATAATAATTTAGCTGTTGCTATGGTTGTCCAATTTAATTGGAATGCGTCAGATTTATTAGTTTGGATTTTGGCGTGAATATTATTTATGTAGTTTAATAAGACAATGTGTGGCGTAAAGTTACGGAACCTAGCATAAAATATTTTTTACGTCCGGGAAGTGAAGATTGTGGTAGCTCGTAATCAATCGTAAAAAATAAAAATGTGGTCGAAGCTATGCATACAGTAAAAATTCGGCGAAAAGTGGGGAACGGAAGTGTCTTAATGGGAACGAAGTGTCTTAACACAAGGTCGTGTCTGTCGTGCTATGTGCAGAACACAGGATGAATCGAAAAAAAACTATTATTAGGAAATGTAAAACATTTCGTTGTCCCAAGTGGGAATCAAACGTACAAACATCCGTCGATTACCGTCGATTACCGTCAAAGTTGTCGCAATGACTTTATTATTATTTTTTATTCTTCAAACTAATTCTTTGTTTTATAGAAAAACTAAGCAACTAAGAATAAAGTATGACTTATAATCCATTCTAGATGCTTTGAGAAACTCTGAGAGCAGATACAATGGTTAACATTAACTCGATGTCACATAGCGTAGATAAATTGAGTATAAAATAAAAACTATTTAGACCACTAAACCAATACCAAAATTTTAACTACTCCTGAAAGTTCCCAAGATTTACGGGATCGACCAAACAGACAAACAGCCTCCTTACCATTATACAGTATAGCACACGTTTTCCCCATATAAATCGCTAATTCAATGTGAAATTTGCATTACCCATAAAGTCTCCTAAATTCCCTCTTGATAAAGCACCATATAAATTATTTGAGATTTCTATTTCGTATGTTTAAATCTTTTTTTTGCTACAATCGTGTATTCTTCAGTGTAATCTAACTTAAAGAGAGGATAAGCCTGTTATACGTTCTGGTAATGTATGAGCGTCGTAAAACTAAAATATTAGTTCCTGTACCTATTGGAGAGGAAGAAAATTTAAAGAGTCCTTCCATTTTTTAACGTTCTGGAGTTTGATTGTGTAGTTTTTTATAGTGTAATTGGTTCTTGTTACCTTTTTTTGGTACATCGGCTCAGTGTATCGCCGTAAGACGCAAAAGTTGAGGGTTCCAATTCTCTGCTCTGTTAAAAAAAGAGAAATTTGGACTGATCGTGTGAAATAAATTGTCCTAAACACTAGCTTCTCTAGGAGTTCTGGGACTTGTTGTTCTAGTTTTGTAAAAAATGCGTAAGTTACGTTATATGAATTAATTGGCTAGATTTAGCTTCACCCTATCCTGTAAATAGCAAGCCAAGCAAAAATTGGGATCCTAAGGATAAGACTTTCCGTTTTCCTACCAAGACATTTTAATTCTGAGATTCTGAGATGCATTGCGTTTTGAGAGGAACTCAATGCCACGCTTTGCTAGGGTACCAAAGCGAAGAAATTAATAAATAATAATGCATCCCCTATACTGGATTTCGAACCCACAACCGTCATATTTACTGTCACAAGCCTGACAGCTTCTATTACACAATATAATACAACTATTCTATATCACAGTTTAATACAACACACTCCTTTACACAACAGCAAAACCGAAACTTCCTTTAAATTAGAAACGTTTGTGAGAAGGTTTAAGCGGAGATGCATCTCAGTATACGCGAAGTCATCCCGCCTAATGGAATTTGCAATGAAGAGATTTACAGTGTGAGAGTGATTGATGTGTGAAATCTTAGGGTCTTAAGAATAGTTACTTCATTTGCCAGCTTCAGCTTCACGCTGTATCCCGCACACAGCTGGTAAGGAACTCAGTGTTAAGACACTCCGTTCCCCACTTTCTGCCAAATTCTGGAGGCCTTGCGTGTTGAGTGGCAGAACTTAACGCCGCGCTTTGACACGCCTCGACACCAGAACGAAGAAATGGAAATATAAACGTAAATAAACATTTCAATTCCTCGTCTGAAATGTCCCTAAAAGGAACAAAAAATTAAATACAACTTTTTTAATCTAGAAAATGCAGAACATGCACGTTAAATAAAAAATCTTATTCAATTTCTATGTCATTAAATCCCGAATTCAATTCCGGGTTGGGGCAAATAGTTATTTTTTGTCATAAAAATGTTTACAGCACTAGTAGTAAACACGAAAGTGCTATGGTTCACTGGTTCTCTGGACGTATGTATGGCTCAGTAGTATAAATTTTAGCACCCACGAATTTATATTGTTAGTGAGGTACGTGACACAATTATTGTTAATAGAAATAAAGTGACGCCTCATGGTGCAGGAGTGTAAGTGTACGACTGTAAGTGTGACAAGCTGTGGGTTCAATTCCCATTCGAGGAAATTACATATTTAATATTTACATTTTCACTCCACACGCAATTCTTCTAGAATTAGAATGCGAATGGAAGTGTCTTAATGGGAACAGAGTCCCTTAAGACTAAGTTCCCGGGTCCCCTCTGCCTTACCTGCTATCTACCAGGTAAAGCGTGAAGCTGAAAACATAAAATAAGAAAATATGGGAAACGCAATTGTGGTACAGTGTGTAGGTAGCGCTTAGATTTTGCTCAGAAATATATTCAGAAGTATTTTCGTAAGACCTCGGCGTTAAACACAATAGACTACGTTATTTTTTGGACGAAAATGAAACATTGTCTTTAACCTAAATTATTTCTTCCGAAGCCAAGATTTGTTTAATTAGGACAAGAAAATGAAAATAATTCCAATATAACATAATCATCGCGTATCCCGCTGGTAGCGGGTTAGGCAAATGGAAACCATTGATAAGATATTCTGATAAGCACCGCCATATTCGAGATGTCGCGAATAGAACGCCGGAACTTAATGCCTTGCTTTCTCTAATTACAGACAGGGAGAAAATAAGAATACTTGAAAAAAATATATATTACTCCGAGCAGAAATCGAATCCGCAATCGTTGTGTTAACAATCAGACGCCGTACCACGACGGCTTTACAGCGTTCCAATGCACTTTTTATATTTAAAACTAAAATATTATTCTATTCTAGTAATTACTTAAGCCCCCAACGATACTCGTATATAACATCGCCAGTGCCACTAAATCCGTCTAAAAGCGTTTGTATTATAATGTAAATGTGTGTTTGTCATGTTTGTGTGTTGACTCGCATATATCTTCACTTAAGTAATGTTTAGATGCGTGTGTCTTCGTAATAAGGTAAATAGTTTGTGTATTTTGTATTAAATTTTCTAGGTACATTAATAATTTAGAGTGAAATTAGGTTGTATTTCGTATTTTCATTTTATAGTTTCTCGGTTTCGTAAGAAGGCTTAGCGCGGCGTTGAGTTCCGCCGCTCAACACGTATTTATGTCCGGAAAATTGAGCGCAAAGTGATTAACGGAATGTCTCAATATTAGGTTTCCTCTGAATACCCTCCAAAACGGGAAACACTTTAAAAATACATAAACAAAAACGTTATTAGTATAAATTTTTGCTTTTCAGGTTTTTTTTGTGAGCTTAATTTTTTATTATTTGCATATTGGAATTAACTTTTAATTTACGACTGTTTCATGTCGCCTAATTTACAACATAGAGTTACCACTGAAATCTTCATTTTCCTCCTGAATTCAAGATCATTGCACGTTCAACTAAATACCGCAACTCAACGCCGCGCCTTAATGAAACAATAAAACAACTTAACCACGCACAGCACAAATAAATACATAGTAAATAGAAATAATATCCACAAAATTCCAACTAAACATTTATTTCTGGGACATATGCCAATGAAAGGTAAATAATCTATAGTGGGGCAACCCAGTTTATACGTACTAAGCTGGATTAACCAAAACAACGTTCCTATTATAATACCAAAATTGTACTATATGAGGAAGCTTATTTGCATAGAGGTGACGTGATGGAGATCTTATATACGTAGTGACCTTCTGATTTACATATTCAGTTATGTTATTTTAAGTTAAATAATATAATATAGACCAGGTTAGATTATAGACTGAGCCTAGTAGTGGCGCAAAAGTGACGCGTGTGACTGTAAAATCGACAGGTTGTTGGTTCGATTCCTTCTCGAGGAAGTGAATTATGTTCCATTTTCATTTCATCGCTCTAGTACCGACTCAACTCGCAATATCTCCAGAATTCGGCATAAATAGGGGAACAGAAGTTTCTTAATGAGAACGGAGTGATTATAACTAGGTTCCCAGGTTCCCTCTGCCTACCTTGCTATACTATAGGTACTATACTATAACGGTGTCTGCTAATGATCATTATATAGTATACTGTTTTGTTAATTTTAATTAGCAGATTAGGTTAGTACTAAATATCCAAATACAAGGTATTTATTTAAATGAATACATTTCAATTATACGTTAGTCGTTTTACACGTTGTTTAATCATATTATGGCAAAAGCAGCCATTAATATTTATAGAATAATATTATAATACTAGCGGACGCGCGCAGCTTCGCTTGCGTATTTAAGGGTGAATTCTAATAACCCATGAAACATGTATTCAATGAAATATTTTTAAGAGTCTAAATTTCAAATTTTATAAAAATCGGTGCCGATTTAAAGATTTTTCCATACAAACTTTAAACCCCTTATTTGCACCCTTAGGGGGTGAATTCTAGAAAACCATGAAACATATGTTCAATTAAATATTTTTAAGAGTCTAAATATCAAATTTTATAAAAATCGGTGGCGATTTAAGAATTTTCCCATACAAACTTTCAACCCCTTATTTGCACCCTTAGGGGGTGAATTCTAGTAAACCATGAAACATGTGTTTAATTATATACGTTTAAGAGTCTGAATGTCAAATTTTATAAAAATTGGTGACGATTTAAAAAAACCTATACAAACTTTCAACCCCTTATTTGCACCCTTAGGGGGAGAATTCTAGAAAACCATGAAATATGTGTTCAATTAAATACTTTTAAAAATCTAAATTTCAAATTTTATAAAAATCGGTGCCGATTTAATTTTTTTTCCATACAGACTTTGAACCCCTATTTCACCCCTTTAGGGTTGAATTTTTTAAAATCCCTTCTTAGTGGATGTCCAGATTACAAAAGTAAACATCTGTCCAAATTTAACGTTTCTACGCACAGCGGTTACGGCTGTGCGTGCGTCTTACCTCAGTCAGTGAGGACAAGTCCTTTTATATATATAGATTATTGTTTAGCATTGGCTTATGTATGTATAAATGTAAGTCTATGTAAAATAACCAGCTCTAATTTTTTTAAGTGTTAAGACATTATATTCATCACTAACTAACCAGTTTTAGAGAGTGTTTAGCATTTCCAACCCATTAAATGTTTACTATTTTCATTTCTTCACATTGGGAACACGGCAAAACACGGAGTCTAATTACGCCTCTCAACACGCAATGCAGAATCCAGCGAGAAGTGAGGAACGGAAGTGACTTAGCACTAGGAACAGGTTCACCCTGTTCTGTTATACAGCGTGAATCACATTTGTAGTTCAGAATATCTAATTTACGAAATCGATGCATTGCGTTAGAGTCCAGTATAATGCCCTCTTTCACTACTAACACGCTATTTGTCTGTCTGTCACTGGACACGCGTCACGCAATGAGTGCGTCGCTACACAATGCGCCGCATACTAATTTGAGTGCTATCGGCCGCTGACCGCACATTGACTGATATATGAGAGCTCTTTTATTGGGAACTAGCGGCCCATGCGGCTTCGCCCGCTTGTACTTAAATATTTCTTCACGCTGTATCCCGCACACATCAGGGAAGGCAGACAAATAACCTAGTGTTAAAATACACCGTTCTCCACTTTCCGCTGAATTATAGGAGATATTGCGTGCTTAGTGGCAGAACTTAACGCCGCACGAAATATAAATTTAAATAAATATTTAATTTCCTCGAGTGGCGATCGAAACCACGACCAGTCGCGGTTATAGTCACACTAGGAGCGCCTGCGCTACGACTGGCCATGAGGCCAGTATAGGTATCAAACCTAAATATTTATTTAATATAATTTAAGTATATTTAGAGAAAATTGATTAATAATTTTAGTATAATTTTATACTGTATACTTATGCGTTCAATAAATCGTAATTTAAATCATTCAGGATTTTACTTGATTTTGCCAAAAATTAGTTCGACTATTAAATACGTCACGACAAATTGATATACCATCTTTGCCAGAGGAATTATAACTGATTATTCCAATCTCACTTCAAGTGCACTTAGAACAGCTTTCATCATGATTATTACTGGAATCCCCACTCGAAGCAGTAAAATCAAATGCCATTCGTAAATGCGATCAGCTTCAAATGAAAATTGAGGATCAACTAGAGATGTTTGTCGATTGTTTTGGCCTGAGTTTTTTTTTTTTTTTATAAATTTCTAACTTTACGTGCGGGTTCGCCCGCGTTGTCAAACAGAAATAACTAAGATTACAAATTATTACATTTTTATACATTTTTTCAGCTTCATGCTGTATCCCGCCTGTAGCAGGGTAGGTAGAGGATTCCTAATTTTCATCGAATTCTGGACCTGTCGAGTGGCGAAAAATATGAAATATTACACATCCTCGAGTGGGAATCGAACCCACAACCACATCACGTTTACAATCACATGCCACGACTGGCCTCAAATGTATACAAAATGTGTATATTGAAATTTATTATAAAAATAAATAATTACCTAAAATTTTTTTTTTTTATAATTTTAAATGGATTTAACCCAATTATCGATATAAACGCTGTCACACTTACTTATTAAGGACAATAAGTAATGAGGTTTTATGGTTAGAGGATGCAAAATGAGATAACGCCACGCTCGGGGGTATACTGTCATTTGACGTCACAGTCTTTGACAAAGGTGAAAAGGTTATACTCTATATACAGCCTATGTCTGTAAGTTAATAGTGATTCTCTGTAATATTATAAAATATATATATACATTTACCAATGGAAATAGAATTAACTAAAAATTTTGTATGACTGACATGCCACTTGCAAGTGCTCGACGAAACCTTAGGAGTATGTTATGTTATGTTATGTCAGCTTCACGCTATATCCCGCACACAGCAACCTTGCTGCCTGCCTAGGCAGAGGAAACCAAGTGTTAAGACACTCCGTTCGCCACTTTCTGCCGAACCTTAGAAGTATACAGATAGCAATGAGTTACATTTAAATGAGCATATTTTCTTAATAAATATGTAATTTATATGTTACGAGTATATGTTTTTTAGTATATATATACCGATAGCACTCAAATTAGTATTCAACCCATTGTATAGTATATATAGCGACGTACTCATTGCGTGACGCGTGTTTAGTGACAGACAGACAAATAGTGGGTTAATGGTAAAATAGGGGCATACATTGAACGCTGATGCGATGCACATAGTATATATATATACTTTATGTATATTGAATCTGAACAGACTTTATAAATTAGATATTTTGAATGGTAATGGCAGATGTTAAACTATTTAGAGATTTAAATAAATTTGCGGATGCCACTGTTTAATTGTAAAGGTGTTTGTAATATAGAAAATAGAAAAATATACTAAAATCATAATCAACAGCGTCTGACCGCAAACGTTATTTTTGTAACTACACTTTTTATACCGCATGTATCAGCTAGAGAGAGAGAGTCAAGATGTGTTCTGCACTCTCTGCCTTTTTATTATAATTACTTCTTTTTAATGAAATGAAAAATAATTAATTACTGCGAGTAGAGATTGCAACTACTACCAACGCATTGACAGTCAGATGTTGCTCTAATATTTATTTATGCGCAAATAATTAAAGTCTATTTAAATAAAAAATATATATTTTAAAACATTAAATATTGTCAATTTGTCCCACCTATATATTCGTATAATGTTATAACATTGTGCGGTAAAGGCTGAATCGACCGCATCGATGTAACCTCAAACGTTTAATTTAAGCGTTTAAACATACATACACATATAGATAAATATACTAATTATAAAGTACTGGATATTATTTATATTTAATGTTATTTGTATTCCTTTATTCCTTATTTTGATTTTCAGTGGCACAGTGGAACGTCGTCTGTTTGTATATGCAACTGTAATAGGTTTTATTCTTACTCAGGGCAATGATTATACAGGGTGTAGCGCAATCGACAAATCAAAGATATCTATACTTCAGTAGTTGTCCACTTCATCCTCATGTATGTTTAGGGATTTTTAGTGGTTTAACAGATATTAGGAAATTTATGATTTTTTGACAAAATTGGCAAATACAGTCCGATAGTTTTTTTTTACTTATTACATTTATCTCCATTTTATAGTGAACAGATATTCTGATCTCTCCGCTCTTTTTAATTATCTTTTCACTATATTTAGTATAGAATACTTGGCGTATATTTAATCAAGTGACATACTCGTAGCACAACAGTGTTGCCACAAGACTGTATTACGTGCTTTACGACGTCACTAAAACTACGGTACACGGCTATATCGCTTGATAATAATGTCAACATTTTGTTATTACAGTACAGTCGACGAGTTGTGGCCCTGAAGTGAGAATTGCTGAACTTTTGCGCATTGTTCATTCGCGCTCGCAAAGAAAATAATCAAAAGTGAAAAATCTTAAATCGTACCGGCGCAGCCATCTACAGCTATCTTCAGGGAGGCCACAACTCGTTGACTTTACTATACGTTGCTTTATACCGCTTATTATTTGCTTTGTTTAAGCTTTAAATTAGGTTATTTTATACTGACGCAAAACCACAACTAGCTAGTGCTAGCTACTGACGACTGTCCTAGCTTTCATATTAAGAAAGAAAATTACTTTAATAGTTATTTGGATCAGAAGCGTTGTTTTTCTTCGGAATCGGGTGGAGAGTTCTTCATCCTATCCTATATCTTATAAAACAAAGTCGCTTTTCGTGTCTGTCTGAACTTTCTAACTCTTCTTCTTCTAAACCACCCAACGGAATTTAATGGGGTTTTCACCATTAGGTCGTGTATTTCTCAGGGAAGGTTTATATATAGTTTATTATTTGTACATTCTTATGTAAATTAACATAAATACGATAAATGTGTATAAAGTCCTACCCGTTGAGACACTTTTGCGCATGCGCTGCGTTAATGGTAAGTACTACATGAAAAAATGTACTGGAGTATTGTTCCTCTTAATAAGATCTACAAAAAA
Source organism: Heliconius numata (assembly GCA_016802625.1). Classification (NCBI taxonomy): domain Eukaryota; kingdom Metazoa; phylum Arthropoda; class Insecta; order Lepidoptera; family Nymphalidae; genus Heliconius; species Heliconius numata. The sequence continues at coordinate 1,050,218 of JAEBDU010000006.1, forward strand.
GTCCGTGACGGCATATTCGTATCTTTTAAGAATAACGTGTAGTGATCATTTTTCTGTCTAAAAATTGTAATTTCAATATATTTTTTATTGTGAGGGATATTTTTCCATAATGGTATTAATCCTTATCCTTTAAAATACTTTATTAAATTTCTACGTTAAACGAAGATAAAATTTGCTTTTTACACTATTTCGAAATTGCGAATAGTTTTCGAGAAAAACGCATTTAATTGTTAACACATCACGCCGTTCACACATCAGCTGTATCGAGTCAAGTTTCACTTATCCCTTACTCTCAGCATATAAATAAGTATATAAGTTACGTTGGCCATTTAATGTAGATCAAAACTGTCTTTTACTGTTTTTCATTTTAATAAGTACTTTAGAAGTTGTTACAATATCAAAAAATCCTTGCTGCGAAACGGCTTATACAAGCGCGCCCGCCTTAGACGCATCGATGGTTCAGTGGTAGAATGCTCGCCTGCCACGCGGGCGGCCCGGGTACGATCCCCGGCCGATGCATTCTATTTAATTTTTCTCACACGTAGTGCTTGCTTTTCATCAGGGACAGAATACCCTCTTTAGCATTAACCACAAGCTCGAAAAAAAAACCCGCCTGCTTTTATAGCAACGAAGATTTAGATGCACGTATTGGATAATTGGAGTTAAATGTATTATTTCAGCGCAATATATTTGGTTTCCCATTTTTGTAGTAGTTATTAGTAGGTAGGTTTTTGTTTATAATTTCTTCCGTTTAAAAATAGTCATTTAACTATCTAAAAATAGTCATTTAAATATATTTTAATAAGTAATTGAAAAGATTAGTAGCACAGATTTAAAATTACGGTATCTACGAAAAAATCCTTGCTGTATAAAACAATTGGAAAATCCTTATTGAAACTACGAAAATGCGGGTTGCATTAAGGTTTAATTAATTTTCACATTATCTTATAAGCACTTAGCTTTGCAAACATACATTATATGAATAATCCAGTAGTAAAAGCGGGCGAAGCCGCAAGAGGGTCGCTAGTTAGATATATTATAATAATAAAAATCCTTTTTTAACTTGTGAAATGAGCCTTACGAATGTTAATTAAACAAAAGAAATCAAAGAATATCTGGAAAAATATACTTTGCGTGTACTATAATAATTAATAGTCAGTAACAAAAGAACACAAAAAATTGAAAATATCCCTATAAGGAACGTATCATTATCAAGGCCGGATATTTAATTATTTGTTTACGCAATTGTAGTTTATATATAATTTAATAGTTCCAATTGTATTTTAATTTTTAAAGTGTAACCATATTGCTAAGCAATGTAAGAAAAAAAATATTACGGTAATATAATTCTAACGATTTAAAAATGTTCAAATTAGAAGTCACTACAAGTGCGCTGCAAAGAGAAAATATTAGAACACGAAATTAATTCAGAAAAATAAATAATCGTGTATTTCAAGCGGGCGAAGCTGCGTGTGGGTTGCTAGTATCACATATAATTTCTATAAAATCTTACTACTTAAAACTACTAAAGTTCCGTGCAATTTACCTTGAAGGAAATTATTAAATCTACTCACATTAAATGAATAACTTCAAAAATTACAAGTGTCTCAAGCCAAGCTTCCTAACTGAGTGCTCCTCCGGACGGAAGGGACGCAAAGTACGAAATATAGCCTCGCAGCGACTGTACCGTCTCGCAATTAAATATTAGTTACGATGCCGTTACTGTCGTTAGTTTTTAACGGCCGTTATAACGAATGTGGTTAAGAATATGAATTTTGTGTTTATTTGTTTATTTTACGTGTTTTTTTAACTTAGTGTGAACACAGGTTGCCCATTTTTCACACTTTTCCAGAATTTTCAAGACATTGAGTGTTGAGTGGTAGAGCTCAACGCAGCGTTTTGTCTTATTAGCATAGAGATAAAATAAAAATAATTCATTTTCCCGAATGGAAATCGAACCCACAACCCTGTCAGCTTACGTTTTAAGTATGACATTTTCTATATGGTAATGTAAATAAAGTGTGTACGTCACGGAACGTAAATGAGATGTTATTCATTCCCGACCTGAGCATCAGTCACCTAAATCCTAGCATTTCATCATAAAGGCAATTTCAGTTGGGCCTCAATTTTTTTCCTTTTATACCTTAGAAGTACTTAAAGGTTGCTACTTTATCGTGAGTTCGTGCTAGAATTTGAATGTGAAATAGATTTAAATGTAATTTTATTATGTAGTTTATTTTTCTTAATAAAGTACTTTAATCGTTTTGTTTGTTAGGGTTCCGTACATTTTAAGGAAAAAAGGAACCCTTATAAGATATTATAAAGACACTCAGTTCACCACTTTCCGCCAAATTCTGGGGACGTTTCGTGTTGAGTGTCAGAACTCATAGCCACGCTTTGCCTCGTTGCCAAAAGGAAAATTCGAAAATTAATTATTATTTAATTTTCCCAACTAGGAGTCGAACCAACAACCTATGGCGTTAAAACACACAGGTCTAAATATAATAATTACATTCAAAAATAAATTTCTATTAAAAATACATGTAGCTCCAGTTAAAATAGCCGTGTACAATAACTAGATTATTATAAAAATATTACCCTCGGGGACCAGGTGGTTGTATGGCTAAAGGATACTCTTTAAATATATCGCCTGCAATAAATGCCTACGGAAAATTCTAAACGTTACTAGCAGATACGGCTATTTATGAAAACTTTATAGAATTTACTGTGTTTTTATTATTATTTTCTTACTTTCTTTTCTTTACTTAGAGGCTAGTCGTGGCGTAGGGGCACAGGTGTGTGACTGTAGACACCACAGATTGCAGGTTTGATGCCCATTCGAGGTATGAGTTATTTATGTAATATTTTTATTTCTTCACCCTGCACACATCACCACATCGAAGCAAACTGCGGTACTGCCTCCGGACTTATCGGAAAGTGGGGAATGGCAGTGGTTCCAAGTTCTAACTTATCTGAAAAAATGGTTGTGGTTTCGAACTCCATCTGGGGGATTTCTCTACTAAACAAATTGAATTATATTTTAGTCACGTGGCAATTCTTCTTTACCTGTTTATTTCTAAGCAGAGAAAATAAGAAGAGAAGAGCACGTAGCGACTTCAAATCATTCTATCTAATCTCTAGATCAATAATTTCTATTTTCTACTTATAGAATTGACATAAAGTAACAAATATAACATAAAACGAAAAACAAAAAATCTAAAAATAACATAAAGGAACCATGTAATTAAACAATTTGAACACAAAACGCTTTTTACAATAGAAACATTATATACGTTAGAAATTAATTTATTCTTCGTAATTACAATTTGCAAAGTAATGGATTTTAAATTGATTCTACCCAAACCCTGAGTGGGTTTCATACGTCTCGTATTGTTGTCCACTGACTGTACTCCGCTATAGTGAAGCTATAAAATATTCAAAGAACCGATTAATTATTAGTAGAGAAATTATCGTGGCGTAATACAAAAATATATCGTGATGGTAGACGTGATGGTTGCGGTTTTAATTTCAAAAAAACTCTATCGCCCTTTCTGAAAAAGCAGACTATTGAAAATAGTAAAAGAAAAGCAGGTTTTTACTCCTATTACGTTTTATTTTTTACATACCTTAGTCTGTATTGAAAAAAATATATATTTCTTTCATCCATCTATTACGCATCTCCAGTTTTTCATAGATGATGAACTCGAGGACTATCACAATTATCAAATTCAAGATACTCTTTATTCAAATAGAATTTTGTAAACACTATTAAATAATCGAATGAAAACACAAAAAAGAAGCTACCACTGGCTCGGAAGGCACCATTTCCACTTTTTGCCCAATTTTTGTTGCCGGATCATGGAAGTAAAATTTTTAAAAAAAATTAATATATACTTCATTATTCTAATATCAGATTCTATATCATATCACAAATTGGTGTACAAACCTAATGCAAAATCAAAAGTCGTCACACGTCAGAAAATTCAGCTACCAGTGCTGGGACTTGAAACTTTTGTACCGAAATCCCAAAGGGCCGTAATGGAGCGGCGAAATGACAAATGACGGCGCTGATGAGACAGCATCAAAAGTTACTGAATTATTTCAATTGAGTCAGTAAGTAATGTAATGTTGATTCCGTGTTGTACACTTGCGACTGACTGACTTGCGTTTTTTGTATTTTATCATGTCAGTCAAGTGTCAAAAGTCAGTCGGAAGTGTCACGTGTCAGTGTTAATTCACTACGTTTTCCAGTTTCGGGCGATTCGGCTTATGTCAGTTCTTCTTCACAATTTCTTTCCATTTACAAAATTAGCTTGGTGACATTGTTGCTCAATATTCATATATGTTCTTGATAACATATTATGTAAAATTTTGAACGTACTGCTTAAGATTATAGTTTATATTTATAAGATAGGGTGTTTGATCCCTGCACGTAAACGTGATATTATTTGTTTGATTATATAAGTAGATGAAATCTTTTCCCCACTGTTCCCACGCGTGTTCTGGGAACCTTCCAAGTACAGAAAAACTAAGACATACATGCATACATACCTTCTTATACTTAAATTCTTCATGTCTTTTGTATGGACAAACTCAAACAGGCCTTATTTATACGACTCATTAAAAAAGCTCTCATTGTGATTTCAATCAAATTTAATTTCACTCAACTTAAAAACAAGTTTTACTTTGATTTTTCTTTTTTGAAAACTTCAATTTTTCTAGGAACCTACCTAGGGCACTCCGTTTCCATTAGGACTCTCGTTGCCCTCTTTCTACAGGGTACTGGAGGCGGAACTGAACGCTGCCCTTTGCCCCGATTAAAATATTAAATAGTTTATTTCCTCGAATGGGAATCCAACCCACAACCTGTCGCGTTTACATTCACATGCTTGTGCTCATGCGCCACGACTGACCTGGCAACCAGTTAAGGTTGCCACAGAAAAATAATATTTATCTATTTACACAGATACCACGCCAGAACCCAGTGAGTCGTAACTAAAATCTGTTTGACGAAACTTAGTTGCTAATCCACTTGGATTAATAGACTAAACCTGCTCTGTAGCGACTAACTTTTTAATGGACCTGTGTAAGCTACGAATGTTAGCAAGGATTTACTTTGATATGTCTACTGTCTATGTATGGCGTATAAATATTTGTATTGTGGTATTTAAGACATTAATAAATTACTTTAGATATTTCCATATTTATATTTAGTTTGAGACATTTAGTTTTAAGACAATTAAGCCATAGCTGCCATGGACATGTTATTTATGAAACACAAGGAGCTACGTACTACGAGCTAAGGCCCGTGTTTATGAACCGTACTCAAGTCTGGGATAGATCTTGAGATGCCGTTTTGCGACATACAGCGTGAAGCTAAAAAAATACAAAATAAATAAAACAAACTTATCATAATTTTATATAGCATACTACTTTCATCATTTTGACATTTTGACTTATCTTCCTCCTTTGAACGAATAGTACCTGCGTACGTGACCCTCGTCAGCTACTTCTAATAACTACGCAAATATGAATGACAGATCTTATTGTAAATTCTATAATATTAGAAACTCGAAAGTGAATTTGTTTATTTGTTGCGATTCCGTAAACTATTCAATCAACCATCGTGATATTTGGTATATCTTCAGCTTCACGCTGTACCCCGCACACAGCAAGGTAGGCAGAGGGAACCTAGTGTTAAGATACTCCGTTTCCAACTTTCTGGTAAATTCTGGAGACATTACGTGTTGAGTTAAGTCAGAATAGAGAAATGAAAATGTTAATAATTTCCTCTACAGAAAATCGAAATTACAACTCTAAACTATGTAATACAAAGATGGTAGGTAAAACATACGTCTTAAAGTCACAGGACAAAAATCTTTCGTGTAAAACCTTCAAAATCAATACACCGCCTTTGTTAAATTTCCTACACTCTCATATCAAAATCATATTCTTATTAATACCATAGAAATTGAATTTTCCTTTATTGGAATAGAGATTATGCCGATTTTCGTTCATTCGCGCTTTCTAATTTATTTGAGACATAATTGAAGAGGCGCCGAGTCGGGATCGAATTTGCATTTCATATTGGCTGAACAAGTATATCTTCTACTGAATAGAGATTTCATTGTAGAAATAATTGTATATTTCTTGTAGTTCTATAGAAAAAATCTAGTTCACTTCAGAAAAATGTTAAAATATACAATCATTGCAATACTGCTAAAAAATCGTTATGATTTTAGCCCATTCGTGGCCATTATACCAAAATTTCCACACACATAATCTGCGTTTCATAATAGATATTTTCTGATTTTAGAAATATTTTTTTTTTTTTTGAGATTTTTAAACTTTTCATATGATTTAAAAACTATTTAGTTATTTCATTAATTCTAGTCATTTCATATAGAGGTAGGCAGTAGGTACGCACGATATCACGATGGAATTCATTAATTAAAAGTTGTATCTCTCTATCTTTCAATGTTAGCTCCATAACAATCAATACAAAGTGTCTTGACACTAGATTTTCTCCTCCTATTCTGCCATTTACAATAAGGAATCAACTCATATAACCCTAAAAAATAAGTGTCATGTACCAAAATGAAAGAAAAACAATGTACCGGTAGCATATACATACGTAAATCACGGATTTGATTTACACCGACGTTTACATTGAAATTTACGAATGTCTGACGCGTTCCAACCACCTCCATCCACGAGCTACAGGCTACAACGCTATACAAAAAGCCGTTACCAAGGCATCCCAAAGGAAATACTACGGAGCCATGCATACAAATTTTTTCACCTTATCTTCAATTGAAGTTACAATTGCGTAAAATCAGAATTTTTATGAGAAAAACTGATTGTGGGTGCGATGGTTTTGGGTTTGATGAATGCATGTTACTAGCTTTTACCTGTGGCTTTGCCCACGTGGTCTAATGATACTCTGACCTCAGGTAAGGTGGGTTACATTGAAAAGGTTAACGTGATAACTTCTGTAGATTTCCTCGGTCAATATACTCTTACAAACATAAAAAATATTTCTTCATTTCGAACCCGTTGTTCCTGAAGTTAGCGCGTTCATCCAAATAAACTCTTCAACTTTAAAATTTAAAGCATACATATTTGTATAATCTTTTGATACACTATAGTGCGGCGTTAAATTCCGCATTTATGTATTACGTAATACGTTTTACCTATCATTCCTAACTGTATAAACAGAAAACGACCAAATTAATTTTACAATTATGACAAATAAATGCAAAGAAGCAAACGAAACGCTCCCTTAGCAGACTTTAAATTGCGTAAAGTTAATTGATTCACACGTTCTTTTTGAACATGTTGAAAATACTTCCGTTTTCATTTGCAAATGGAATACAATTTCAAGGGAATGCTAATTGACTCGTAGGATAGGTTCTTAAAACAATCGTATTATTAAAATAATTAATATTTTTGGAGTGATTCATTCATCGAGACGCAACGAAAGGATATCCAGCTGGAAATACAATGGTTGTAGGTTGGTGTAGGTTCTAGAATCCTATATCTCGAATTCAGGCCAAAAGTGGTGAACGAAATGTCGTTGATATTTACTTTTCTAATATATCCAGAAAGAGAAACTGCACATTTTGTACCCTGGCATGTAGCAAAGACCGATCTAGTGCGTGTGACCAACTATTTCGTACCCATTTCATGAGAAAACTAAGAGATAAGCAAACTACGAGACAAGACAGTCACAAACTCAACCAAGTAAAGTCTCCTATAAGGGTTCCATTTATTTCTTTTCAGGTACCCCAAAATCGCGGAACTAAGAAAAAAAAGTATTCCTGATATAATTTCACCATGCAGATCTACGTGGATTTTAGACAAAATTTTTCATCATTTCAAAATATCTTCATGCTAGACGAAAATAAGGTGGTGTTGTTTTTTATACGAGTACACCACAGGCCATTTAAAGGGGCAACTGGTACTAGCCGGGAGTAGCGAAATAAATATTTAAATAAGCAGATTGCTATCCTGTGGACGCCTGGAGTGCACTCATAAAATTGGTTGAAAGTTCCACAAAATAAAGTGATGGAAAACCGTAACAAGATTTTCCAATTACTGCGGTGCACCTTTTCATATAATTTTATTTATATTTATATTCAAACTCTGTGTGTATTAAAGAGTTACTTGTTTAATGGATAGAGGCCTGATTTCCTCAAGTGGGAATCAAATCCACAGCCATCGCGTTTATAGTTACAGGCTGTGCCCGTGCACCACCTTGACCTCCCGTCTTTCTATCATTATGTAAACAAGAGGCCAATGTCTGAAATGAATAGGCCTTTTCTTAAGCAATGTGGATCAAAGGTCATCGGTGGCTTATACATCTTATCCATCCATCAACTGAAATTTAATTGGATCGGCCCATAATTTGCATAAAACATCAATGAAGCTAGGCGTATTCGAAACCAAAATGGCACAATTGAGACGAATATACGCAATGATCGTGGCTTCGATTCCCATTCGAGGGAATATTTTTACATTACATAATAAAACAAAACAAGATATTATATCATCATCGGATTTTTAAAGATTAGTTTTATTTTATTCATATCCTTTCAATAAATTTTAAAAATCTTTAACAATTCAAGACATTTTCCCTTGAAAGGCGAGAAGAATTTAGCGATTCCTTTACCCCTATATAAAACACCAAGGAAGTAACACCAATTTGTAGCCATCAGCTCGCATCCCGCGAATTCCGTGCCGAATTGAAATTCTGATCGACCATTTTTGTATTCCCTACATTGACATCCATTCGGTTCAATGCGTTAACGTGAATTTGTTGCATAACTCAGATTTTAGTTTCGACACTGCTACTCGTATTCTAAATAAAAATTGTAAAAATATTTTTTAGTAAGCGTTAGTTGTTTTTTTGTAGCTTCACGCTGTTTCCCGCATTTTGCAGGGAAAGCAGAGGGAATCTAGTATACCTATACTTAAGACTTATTTACGTAGATTAGTCTTTAATAGTTTCGTGGTTTATTCCGCAACTCAATTTAACAGCGCTCTTTGTCTTGTTACCAGAGCGAGAAAATGAAAACAATTATCACGCTTACAGTCAGTCTGTAAAACATTTTTTAAACTGAATGAAGTATCATATAAGGACATTTTTTTTAAACTTCACGATGTATTCCCCTCATAGCAAAGTAGGCAACCTGGAGGGAACCTGGAACCCTTGTGTTAAGACAATCCGTTTCGTTCTTCACTTTTCACAGAATTCCGAAGGCATTGCGTGTTGAGTGGGCAAACTCAACTCTGCGCACGTAGCTACCATAACGAAGAAACGAAAATATTAAATATTTCTTTTTCTCGAGTGGGAATAGAACCTACAACCTGTCGCATGCTTGTACTCCTGCACCACGACTGGGCTCATCACGAACGTTTTTGTATAGATGAATATATAACGCGACCATTCCATTTATCTCGACGGCAATGAGGAACGCCATGACCCTACGTTATAGGTACATATTTATTTTCGACGTCCCATATTTGACCTGCTGAAATTTAGGTCACGGATCAAAGTTCAAATCTTTCGGGACTAAGAATTTGTATTCTGGGTGATATTTGAAAGTTAATATAAAGTATTTGATATATTTAAATTAAAATTTTAGATAGTTTATAAATAGGCTTTAGCCTAAGAATAATAGGTTTGTATGAAGGAGCGCTGTCAAAGTAAATTATAATATTTTAATAAAAAAATCAGGGTTACGCAGTATCCTGCACACAACAGGGTGACTAGAGGGAACCCTGTGTTAAGATTTCCGCTGCTCACTTTCCGCTGAATTTTTCGAGCCATTGCAATGCAGTGACGAAACTTAACACCGAGCTTTTTGCCTTGGTGCCAGACGGAAGAAATGGTATAACAAATAAATTAATTCCTTCTAGTAGGAATCGAAGCCACAACCGTGTTACACACACCCTATTTTTCAATCTTCGTTTCGTATATATTTATATCCAGGCTATATTTAGAGATCAAACCGTGATATTGACAGATTTAGATATGGCATATATTGAGTTCAGATATAATAAAAATGTATGGTTTTATGTAAAATACCTGACATCCTTGATTTAAATATAGTGTTGAAACCGTGTCAGTGCTATAGACAACTTAATTTACATTCCTTTACTAATAGACTGTGGTAGTGGCGGAACCCAACGCTGCGCTTCTATTTAGCAGAATGGGGTAAATATAATTTCATATGCGGCGTTGAATTCCGCCATTCAAAACGTAAATTCCGCAGAAAGTGGGGAATGGAAGTACCTTAAATCTGAGATTGACAACTATAGCATATTAATGGAAATAACTAGGAGTTATAAACTATTTGCGCTGGGAGTCGTACCTGCAACCGTCGTATTGTATTGTGAGTGTTCACACACTGTGCCACTGCGTCTCAACATATTCCTTTTACTCCATTGAAATCTATTTAACATGACCTAATAGAATATACGGATGAGAGAAACAAATTCACCTATGTCCGTATTTGTTGAAGTATTCACTTCGTTTCAAGATCCGTATTTGCTCTGCCACTGCATTTTACGCTTTCGTTGCAATAAATACTGGGTTTTATGTTTGCTTCGAAAACGTTTATTATGGTGCAGGTGCAAAGTATTTAAACGATAGTTGTGAATTCGATTCCAATTTGATATAATGAATCAGTTTCACGCTGTATCCCGCACACAGCAGAATAGGCAGAGGGAACCTAGACTTTTCCCCAAGGCGGAACTCAAAGCCGGGCTTTGCCTTGATACCAGAGCAATGAAATGAAAAGATAAATTTAAATAAATATTACATTTCCTCGAGTGGGGATCGAACCCAAAACCAGTCGCGTTTACGATCACACACTGTCCGTCCAGGGTCATACCCTGGACCACGACTGGCCTTAGTTGTTAAATTAATTTTAAAAGGTACAGGTTCAAATACCGCTATTGTCATTTTTCTACAATATTCTGTTAATTTAAAACCTCATGAAAAACCACCTATAAAATATAACAAAATAATTATTAATACAGAAATAATAATATTTAGAATAAAATTGAAGTAAACAAATTAAAGGTCAAACAAACCAAGGAGAGCAATTATAAACACCTGGCGGGAACGTGCTGAGGTAACGATCGAGATTCCCGTTAAGTAAACTATAATGGACACTTCTTATATAAAATTTTATATTTAAATATAATTATATTTTTAGTTGCTTAAGAAAGAAAATACTTTATTAAAAAACTTATAAAGATTTCAACGTAACAGAATTAGAACCCGCACCTCTTGGAAATCGTTCGTTCAAAAATTTTAACGTAACGGTATACGTAAGCAGGAACGTATGGATTTGTGGTCAGAGAGCTTGGACGGTCTCCAAGAAAGAGAGTCAAGGGAAACTGACATTCGAGATCACAGTCTTGACGATACTATAAGAAGGTTACGTAAAAACTTATAAGAAGAGAATAATGACAGTGGACGAGGTGTAAGAGGCAGGCAAATACGAGGCATGGCATGGTGGAATTCACAGCCGCCCTTTGCAGTAACCAAAGCGAGAGGAAATGAAATCATTAAATATCTTATTCCTTCGAGTGGGAATCGAACACAGAACCGTCGCATTTACAGTCGTACCCTCAATACTTACTTTATTCTCAGTAAAACAAATTCAAATATTGATTACATTAGAAAATATTATTTCAAAGTAAAATAGACGGTACCTCTCAAAATACACGCACTTCGGTAGGACAATAAATATTTTCTCTGCACGAGACAGCCGTCGGCGATGAGTGCTATAAAGAAAACAAAGACCTGTTTCATTTTCATATGAAATAAAAACATTTTTTTAAAAGTCCTGCCTTTTTTAGAAACAAATGTATATGTAGGTTTGTATATATATATAATTTGTTGGGAGTTTTTTTTAGCTTCACGCTTTATCCCGCACGTACAGGATAGGGAACCTGGAAACATAATGTTAAGACACAAACTACTTACTAGGCCGTCGTGGCCCAATGGCCCAATGTGACTAAAACGTGACGGTTGTTGGTTCGATTTCCACTCAGGGAAAATAAATATTAAATATTTCAATTTCTTGCTCTGGTAAGGAGAAAACGGCTCAAGAAAACGGAATGTCTTAAAACAAAGTTTGCAGCTAAAAAAAAGACTTGAATCTACTTCGAACGTAAAAACGCCTCAGAATCAAAAAGAACAAGCTAAGTAAACTTAACTTGATCATAACTTATTGTTTCCTTTGCTTAAACAAATCATAAAGAATACTTAATATAAAACTTTTTACCTGTAATATGAATTATATTATGTTGAAACCGTCGTGGCGCAGTGGCACAGAGTGTGACTGTAATTTCGACGGTTGTGGGTTCGATTCCTACCTTTCTCTTGTCATTTTCTATCAGCGTCACATTGTATCCGCTTGTAGCAGGGTAGGAAGAAAGAGCCTAGTATTAAGACAATCTTAACGTTTTTCGAATTCTGAAGGCATTGTGTTTGTGAGTGGTTGAACGCCTCGTTTTGCCTTATTACCAGAGCAAGTAAATAAAAATATTAAATATTTCAAGCCCTCGAGGGAGAAGTTTTACGCAAAAACAACTAATTGGATCGAATATAAAAAAAACTATTATAAACAAACATAAGTGATAGTAATAAATAATTATGGTTGTTTTCCCAATACATTGTATTCGCGTAAACAGGGCCGCAAGGGAAAATTGCACTTAAATTTTCGCTACTCCCGTAAAATTGGGTACTGGAAAAAAAATCATATTAAACCTTTCAGAAATTCCATAGTAAACCAAAACAACACTCAACTTTCAACTCAATTAATGAATGTTTCAATTATGTGGTACCGTCCGTAGTTTTTTTTTAGTTTCACACTATATACCACAAGCAAGACAAGGAAAATCTAGCATTAAGTTCTAATATTACGTTCCCTACTTTCCATATTTGCTTATTGAGTAGCGGAACTGAACGCCGCGAGTTGTATAGTTCAATCCAATGAGTGAGATTCGAAACCGCAATCATCACATTTATCGTTAGACACTGTGCCGCTACGCCAGATCTCCTTATATGCATGACTATCGTAATTTAGGCATATAGCATGTTGGCAGGGGTTGTGGGTTTAATTTCTATTTTAGGAAATGAAATATTGAATACTTCCATTTTCTGGCTCTAGTAGCGAGGCAATGCTTGGCGTTGAATTCCGTCGAATTGTGCTCTACACACAATGCCTCCAGAATGCGGCTGAAAATGAGGAACGGAAGTGTTTTAATGGAAACCGAGTGCCTTAACACTAAAGTCAATATGTTCCCAGGTTTCCACTACCCACCTTACTAAGTGCGGAATAATGTATGAAACTAAAACAATCTTATCTAATACAACACTATTTCATTATCAACACATTCATAATACTTAAAGTAATGATACTATAACATAACAATAAATTTCTATGTAGAATTATTAAAGTAAACTAACAATTTTCGCGTCGTGATTCTCAAGTGCTTGTGTATCACCGCAATTAATAACCGTCGAACGCAAATATAGGAGAAGCATAAGGCTGTATTTATAATGGTAGTTGTGTATATATTTATTTAATATATATTTTTAAAAACGTATAAAATTTTGTATAAAAAATCAAACCTGCGCCCCTTAGAAACTGGGAGAAATAACACTTTTAACATATTCATTTTCTTTGTCATGTCACGCTTTATCCGGCATATAGCTGAGCATATGAAGGGAACCTTATATTAAAAAACTGTTCCCGATTTCTGTCCGATTTCTGTCCGATTTTTGAGTCATTTTTTGTGAAGTGCCGGAACTCTACGTCACCCTTTGACTTGTTAATAGAGCAAGGTAATAGAAATAATCATTTCCACGCGTGAAATACGAACCCATAACCATCATATTTACAATCAGCTGATTACGCCACAGCAGCCTTTATATTTGAACTCATTTCAATCATCAAAATAGGTTTGAGTCTGTAGTTGCACAAAACGTGGCGAACGGAATTTGTTAACACTAGGTTCCCTCTGTCTACCCTGGTACATGTAGAAGCTAAAAAAAATAAGTTATTATACTATAGTTGTTAAAACTTAAAGAACATTAAAAAAAATGCATTGAATTTGTTGAAAATTCGCACCTAGATGACACCCATTCACCCAGTCAGCAGTTCACATAATATTATGAAATTTTACAAAATTTTTATAACTTTACTAAAAATCTTAGATAGGGACATACTCCACGAGCGGCGCACAGGGTAGCAAAGTGTCGCAAACAACACTCAAGTTTCATATTTCAAAAGCACAACTTTAAAATGAAAAATAGTTTATGAAATTTTCACTTACCTTTAAAAGTACCTCCGACGTGTAAAAATTAAATTATCGCTGCTAGAACTCTTTGGGTTTTCAATATTGAACTATATATAATGGATTTTTTTTAGTTTGCTTTTAATTAAGGTAAAAAAGTTTATGTGCTCGTAGTTTTTGTAAGGCTTTGAGAAGTTCACTATATCAACATTATACATACATATATCGTCTTCGTTAAAGGAACTCAATACCTTCAGTTTAGCCGCACCAACCCACATTGTCAGCCGCTGAATATATAGAATATTTTTTTATACATCTTTATGAGCAACATTCTTCTTCCGAAATATCAGGGTAGGCAGAGAGAATCCAGTTTCAACAATTTACTGTTCCCACTATCCACTCGGTTTTGAGACACAACATGTGTGCAAGTAGCGAAACTCAACGCCACAATTAAAATAGCAAAGAAAAGCAAGTGAAGAGCGAACAGCGCCCCGAATCTCGCTCTTCTTCCCAATAATAAATATATTCCAAATATATTTTTTTTAATTTTCATCTCCTAGATGTAAGAGTAAAGGCAGAGTGCTAAACGCTACAGTCTTTAATTATCATGCCCTTTAGTCCCCGTTCTTTTTACACAACCTTCCTCCAGTACAAGCAAGGTCAAGAAAAAAAATTAAATATTTAATTCCCCAAGTGGAATCAAACCCACAAACATCGCATATATAGTCACTGGTACCCCTGACTGCCCCAAGATCACATCAAGGTGTTATTTAAAAAAAAAACATTTTATCAATAATATATTTATATGAACACAGCCTTAGCTAGTAATCTTAGCAAATTACACTTAACACTAACAGAGGTAGAGCCGATTATATCTGTACTCTGTACTAGAGACGAGACAATTTATGTTGAGAAGCTTAGAATCGACGACTTCCCGACGCCTTTAAAATGTATTTCCATAAATATTTTTATAGGCAATTAAATTAAAAATCTAAGTGAAATGAATCTGTAGCTTCACATTGTAAGCCGTATGTTGAGTGGCGGAACTGAACGCAGCGCTTTGTTCTTCTCTATTCTATTCTATTTTTTTAGGCATATTACTAGAGTTTAAGAACTAAGTTAATAAGATTTATAGGTTTATTATCTTCAAACTTTGCAGATTTTTTTGTAAGTTCACTCGTTTTTATTAAAAAGTTTTCATCAAGCACAATATAACATCACGTTTGCGCTAAAAATTAAAGAAAAATATATTTCGCGGTGAAATTTCTAGAATTTCTTAAAAATATATATTATATAAAACTTGAGAATATTTAGCCACGAATGTTTTAACACAGAAGAAATATTAGCACAGCGCTCAGGACCGAGGTTAGTAAGCAGCTTCTGGGGGAAGCTTAAACTGTCTAAGACCCGTTTGTTATTCTTCTCTTACGACTTAACTGACGACTACTGCGTGCATTTAAGACCTACGTTAAAAAACAGCTTCTCGCTTTTCTCCGCATGTTATGGCAGGACGAGAGAATTAAATTATAAATTCAGCTTCACGCTGTATCCCGCACACATCAGGGTAGGCAGAGGGAAGCTAGTATTAAGGCACTCCGTTCCCCACTTCCTGCCGAATCCGAGGGAACCCATTTAAAATACTATGTTCCTATTTTTTTTGTGAAGCTAGCCAGCGCTGTATCTCGCATATAGCAGGATAGGCAGAGGGCACCTGGAAACCCGTATTAACACTCCGTTCCCCTTGAGTAACAGGAATGAATACCAAAAGGATACAAAAACATATTTAAATTAATTTCATTGACTTCGAGAAACAAACAGCAAATGTCTTACGTTTCATTAGATCTCAAGTGTCTTAATTGGAGCACTAAGGCATTAACTCTGTAAATATTGTATGAACACTCACCGCCTATAGGCTGCGAGCGCGTAATTAAACAAAGTAGTTTATTCGCTAACGACTTGGGAAGTAAAGTGAACGTTATTTTTCGTTCCTCATTTACATCCGGTTGAGATCGTTTAGAGCGATATTGGTGTTTGATAGCTCTATTAGTGTGCTCTTTTAAAGTTAAACTTCTGTAATTAGTAACTTTTATTGATTCTCTTTCTGTTCTACTGTATCATGGATAGCGTAGGTCTAACGTTCCAAAGCGCAGCGTTGAGTTCCACCACTCAATGCCTCCAGATTTGGGTGGAAATCGGAGAACCGAAGTAACTTACCACTAAACCCTTAGGTTCCCGGTATTTTGGGGACATTAATTATAATTTTGACATAATCATTCAAAAAGCTAAAAAATAATAATACATTAACAATAATTTCAAATAGACCGACGGCACAATGTTTCTTCCCGAGCGCTAAGTGCAACCTAAAACAATAACAAATGGCCCAACTCCTTGCCAAGAAACGGTTAAACTTAAAATTTTGTTTTACGACCAGTGAAATTGTGTCTTAAAAGCTGCTTAATTTTTGATGCGCTTAATGATACTCTACAGCTTAAAATTTTCACTTTTACTCTTTTTTGTTTTTTTATTTTATTATAAGATAGGCAGAGAGTATTCTCTCTACTATTCTACAGAAGAATATAACCCAGTGTTATCACATTCCGTTCCCATTTAGGGATAATGATCCCTTCATGTTTCGGGATATTATACATTGGCTCAACTCAACACCTTGGTTTGCCTTTGCCCAATGCGTGATACAACGTAAAATTATAAACTGTCAATTAAAAGAGAGAGAGGAGAGAGAGAAAGATGTTTATTTTTTGTATAAATAATACGTTTATATTTTGTGCAGTATTATACTAGAAGAACGAAACAAATGCTGAAAGACGGAGCGCCGCCTGTAACAATACCTATCACTTAAAACTTTGCAACAAAAAGTTTCATAAAATATTCTATAAAACTATATTTATCTTGTTTGTATACTTTAATATTTTAAATCGTTATTTACATATCTGAATTGCAAATTGAAAGGTCGTAATGGACCAGCAGTAGAGGATCTGACAATAAAAGCGACGGTTGTGGGTTCAATTTTCTCTCGGCGGAATGAATTATTTTTATGTACTCGCTCTAATAACAAGCCATAGTACAGTGTTAATTTCCGCCACTCAACAGAAGGGGACGAACTGAGTGTCTTAGCTCTACGTTTACTTCTGCCTACTTTGCTCTATACGAAATATAGTGAGAAGCTATTTAATTAAAACTAAAACTACAACCTCAACGCCGAAAATACGAGACGATAATTTATTCCCCCAAACCGTAATCGAACCCAGAACGGTCCTATTATAGACAGACCTTGTCCCAATGCACCACAATGGATTTAATATCATACTATTTATCATAAAGCAACACCAACACAAAAGGAAAGCGAGGTATTTATAAAACCTGATAAAATTTCTTCGTTCAGGGCAAAAGTTTTTTTCTGATTAAAATAAAAAAGGCTCGTAAGTCGTAGCTCAACTTGGGCGGTCTTTACATTTTCTTTGCAATGTTTTCGCGAATACTCTGGAGATCTTCTGTATAGATAACATTTTTGTTTTAATTATTAATCTTCTTTTTTTTAATTTCTTAATTTTCAAGATCATAAATTTATTTTAAATTTTATTGTTTCATATTTTTTTGCCATTTCTAAATGCTATAAGTAAATAAGAGCAAAAATTTAAATGAAATTACTTAAAATAAAAAAAAACCTCATACTTTACCAGATTTTACTTTATTTAAAACAAATAAATTACTGGTAACTGCATCAAAGTAAACCAATCAGCATTTCTTCGTACAATAAAGCCTTAATGGATTTCTCTTATTGCCAAAACTCGAATCGTAAACGTGAGGCGTTAGACTAATCGATACGGAACGGAACGAACGGAATTCAGCCTCATTTGCCTCTTCTTCTTTATTGACTGCACTTATTAAGGATACTTTTTATGATGAAGATTTTGATTATTTTTCGTTAGATTCATGTTTTTTCACGTTTAGCAGGGTGGGTAACGAAAGTACTTTTGAATGGCGTGGCGTTAAGTGACGTAAGCAATATCCCAATAATTTTGACAAAAATTGGAAAACGAAATGTCTTAACACTATGCGCGAGATACCAAAAACAATTCTTTATTAAAGAAAAACATTCACTAAAATATATAGCAATAATTGGATAACTACCCCACTACTTTCCAAAGACAACTTGTTTTCTTTTATCACAGTGTCCAAATCAGATTATTACACTCAAATACGTGACTGCCGCGTTAATTTACTTTCGAGACGAATTTTTGCGACTTCTATCAGTTTCGTGATCAAAATATTATGTTGGATTATGTATTACATAGGGAGGAACATCTAAAAGCATCTATAGCAGGGCCTACCCTGCTCTGCCTCTTCCTAAAGAGGGAACCCAGTGTTTAGACAATCACTTTCTCATTTACGTATTAATAAATGGCGAATAAAATAATTGAGGCATCAAGTAAAAATCGAGGCCACTACCATCGCGTTTACAGTAAGACCTACTACTATGCTATGATAGCCTCATAAGTTTCCCGCTATATGCCTCGTGTATAGTAGGGTAGGCAGGCAATCTGAGAACCTAGTGTTAACACACTCTGTCTACTAAAAGCATTTCAATTCCCCACTTTCCGCGCAATTCTGATTTGGGAATCAGACTCACAATCGTTTGCGCGCCTACGCCAAAATGGCCTCACAACAGTTATTTACTTCCTTAATAGTCCCAAATAACGTTGTTATCCTTTACATACATACTATTAGCAACGGCCATTAAAACTTCTCTACCATTTAATGCCGTGTACATTCGAGTGTATTAAAATAAAAAAGCAATTCCCCCGCAGACGTTAGAAGTCGAACTTTTTCTGTAACAGCTAAGCGTTCGTTTCAGTTTTATTATAATGTGTTTTAGATGATCTTTTATTGTTCGTTTTCTTTTTCTAACTTGTTGTTGATGTTGAGTGAATAAAAGAAAAAGTTGATATTGTTTATATACTTGTATTGAGAAATATTTCTTTTTAATAATGTATGTCTTGTATATTAAAACAGAATTCAATGCTGGGTTTTTGCATTGGTGCCAGAGCGAAAAAATGAAAATATTAGTGTCGGACGAACCAACAAATCAGACAAAATTCAGCTTTTATAGTGATTTTGTTTACTCTCATTATACACAGTTCAATTGTATTTATAATTATAATATTTTAATACTAATTCTACTAACAAATTTTCTCGAAAATATCTTAAAACACTATCTTAATATCCATGAATTCTCGAGGAAAGGTGTCATGACACACAAACAAATGAAATCTAAGGCATTACAATTTTTATTTTTTTGTCTAAATTATATATCCATATAAAGAAAAGTAAAAAATCTCATCAAGAAATGTCTAGATTTCAGACATTATATGGAGAACAGTGTCTCAACACCAGATTTTCTCTGCCTACAGAGTAGTCTCTTTACAGACTAAATTTTGATCAAATAAAACAAAAAATATCTTTCTATCTATTAAACCCACAGAATGGCAGGGTTTACTTAAAATTCTTTCGCGAAGTGCGAACTAGTTCAGCAAAGTATACAGCTATTAACACTTCTGCGGAACTCGGAATAAAATTCCACCGTTCGTCCGCTTATCCCGTGGGAAGTTACTTCTCTTGGAGGACAAACTTTCATTTTGTAGGGAGGAATTTTTTTTTACATCTGATAACTGTTTTTTTCTTGGCTGTAGATATAACTGTGATTTAGAGTACTTTTTCTGATAAGGCAGTGTGCTGGGATTTTTTAAAATTCTTTTGAAGTTGTATTAAAATTGATGGTTTCTGGTTTACGTAATTTTCACGATAGGCAAAGAGAATAAGAGATGAAAAATCTCTACTTTTTACATCATATGGTTACAAAGAAGTCATTTTTCATCGCTTAAATGTTTTTGATATTGACTTTTTAAATAAACATACCGCGAAAGCTTTCGGTTGAATGGTAACACTCGTGGCGTGAAGCTCCGTCTCGTACTGAAGCGGAGAGCAGAGAATATGATGTCTTCACAATGCTAGCGCCATAATCCTTTTAAAATAACGCTAGTAATTTTATAAATTTATTATCATTGATAACGCAGGCGAAGTCGAGGGTAACAACCAGCTAATATAAAAAACCATGTATATCTTTAATTTAGAAATTTAATAAATCTAAAATTATTTGTAACAGAATCAGCAAATTTCTTAAGGAAAACTAGAGATCTAAAGACATTTTATTTTATTTCATCTTATCTGTGCGTTTTATGCCTTTCCATTTTGCAGTCTAGACTCAACGTTGGACGGTCAGGCGTCACAAATATTTACGTGAAGATTTACAGTTTTTATTTAAAGTATAAATAGTATTTGAAGAGCTTAATAATTTTTATTTTAATCACGTTTTTAGTTTCTTTCTTACAAAATGTTGTTAGTTTTTCTTTTTTAAAGGAACTTAGTTAAAAACCAATATAATTTTTCAAAAGAAAACAGTGAAAAAACTAGTTTAATAAATAAAATGATTGTATAACGCGGTGGTAGTAGGTTCAATCCCCGCTTGGATGTAGTGATACGCGGGTTTGCAGTCTTACCACCACCACTTAACACATAGAATGTCGAATAGCGGTAAATTAATTTTTAACATAAAGAAAAACCGACTTCTAACAACGAACTAAAAAGTGAAAAATAATTTTTCAAAGATTTTATAATTTTGAAGTCAATACAGTAGAATTGATAACCTCCTTTTCTTACAGAAGTCGGTTAAAAAAGAAAACAGACCACCACATTCTCTCCTGACCATAATATTCGGGATAAAAAGTAATTAAGCTGATTCATTAATTTTTTCCACAAAATTGGTAAAGCCAGTATTGTTACTACAGAATAATAACCTTGTATGAGTCATCAAGGCTTATGGCGTTTAATAACGAACTTTTATACGCAATATCGACATCAACCGTGTCATTATATTAACGGGAGGCTTCGTTCCGCAGAATGACCCAGATGTTATTTCGGAGATTGGATCAGACTAGCGTTTTGACTGGATGTTACCCGCTGTGTTTAGGATCTAGCAGGGTAGGCAGAGGGTTCCCTCTATGTTCCCTGCTGCATAGGATAAGGCCTAAAACTTAACAATTATATGTTTTCTTTTTTTCAGCTCACGCTGTATCCCATATATCACCATCTATAAAATATCTAAAATCTGGTCTCAATTCTCACAATACTAAGACATAATTTTGCAAGATAACACAAAACCCTGTTTCGGTATAATCATTTTCATTGTTTTCAATTTTGGAGAACAAAAGCATAATTAATTGGACGATATTTTTGATGGAACGCTTTGCTTACATTAAATTTAGTTGGTCTTCAAATAATTGAAAATATTTTTTAATTTCTTGTTTTATTTATGCTTAATAGAATAAAATTAATATATTATTTTCATTTCCTCACTCTGAGACAAAGCGCGGTGTTGAATTACGCCACTCTACATACAATTCAAAGCAATATTCTTAAAAATTGGACGGAGAACATGAAACTAGGACCCGTATTATAAACCGCTCTCAAGATCCATCTCAGACTTGAGAGCAATTTATAAATGGGAGTCTAAGTTCCATCTGACAACACAGACAGGCAAAAAATTTAAATGTGAAAAAAGAGAAAAAAAATCTTTTCTAAATTCTTAATAGTAGATTTTTAACATACATTGCTGTAACAAAATATTGTATCCTTTTAATTACAATTTTAGTAAAAAAAATGTAAAGCAATAAAATTGAAAAAATCATTTCACTTGTTTACGATCCAGTATAAAAATGTGTTCGAGCTTTTATTTCATTTTAATATTTGCACGTAAAAACGTTATTTTCTTGTTGATTTTTTTTTGTTATTTATTTTGCGTAGATTCTGATAACTATGTTTTATAATATAGATGTTTTATAATATAAACGTATTTGATTTGTTTCTTTTTTAGTATTCATTACAAGTAGTTAATTTTAAGCAAAACTTTTCTAAAGAAATAAAAAAAATGAAAAATTAATATTTATAAGTATTTCATTGACATCAAAAGTTATAGCTTATTACCAAACATAGTATTTATATATATTTGTTTCTTTATCTTCAGCCCGTATTTTAGCCAACGGGAGTATGGCAGAAGTCAAAATCGTATTTTTCTCGGCAAAGTAAGGAAAAGAGAATAATAATTAATTTCTCCAAGTGAACCAATAACCAGACTGACCAAGAGCCTTGACCTAACCCTTTAAACGATAGAAAGTATTTTTTTAATTTCCTCACTATCTATCTAATGCAAAAAGTAGAGTAATATTTATCAACAATTTTCCTTTTTTTATTTATTTTTTTAGCTCTACGCTTTATCTCCCACATATACGAGGATGTGTAGAGTAAACCTAGTTTAAGATACTGCATTCCCATTAAGACTCATTTCCGCCGAAATCGTGAAAGTTTGCGTGTTGAGTGGTGGGATTCAACGCTGCATTCTGTCTCGTTACCAGAACGAATAAATGAAAATATTAAATATTTGATTCCCAACGAATAAGAATCGAATCCACAACCGTCACGTTTACAGTCGCACGGTTCTGCCCCTGCGCCACAACTGCCTCACTTTATATAATAAATTAATAATTACCAATTTTTTAATTAACGTCGCTATCGAGAAATATATGTTCTAAGAAAAACGTCTGGATGATCAACAAAAATAAATATTGAAATGTAGAAAAGTAATGAACAATTTTCATGTAAATATAAATAAATAAATAAGTATTCTTATATATTTCTTCGTAATTAAATATTTCCCAGGCAAAAACATTCTTCAAAGTTTTTAAAACAACTTACGCACTATTCGTTTCTTACTTGGCTTTTTTAAAGTATCTCTCAGAACAGGATAAAAATTTTTCGTCGACTGTAGATATATATTATTATTTAAATTAGATTTTTGAATATATGCCTCTGTTGAACCTATATTTGTATTGCTCTGTAAAGTTACACAGCATTCTGTGGTTTCTTTAATATTGCCTTGATTTTTTATTTTAATAAACTTTTTCGCTATTTTTAAACTTTCGTCATTTTGTTTGTCAATTTCTTTGGACAAAGTTGTTATTAATGATCCATAATCATTATTACTTGCAATATTTAACACACTATCATTATTTACGACATCATCTTGTATTGTTGTGACAGTTCTTGTATCATTGGTATCATTCTGAATAGATTTTGTATTGTGTATATTTTCTGATAATGTAATTTCATCAATTGCCTTGGATGAAGTATTTTCACGCTCGCTGTTTTTGTGTAATCCACTTAGAATTAATGTATCGATGAGAGTTTCTAAAGAAAAAATAGCATTATCTGCCTGATATAAATATGGTTCTTCCATGTTTACCATATCTTCCCGTTTAGTTTTAAGTCTTTTATAAGGTTTTGGCGAATCTAAAACAGATTCAACTTCTGGTTTTGTTGATATTATTAGATTTGTTTTTCTTATTTGATCATTTTTTTGGATAAGATTATTAAGTAATTGTTTGCTTCCAAAGTGTTTGTTCATTGGCCACTTTGTTATCAACATGCCCAATTTGTCTCTTTTTATTTTGGCTGATTTAGAATTTTTCACTCGTTCCCGTAAATTATATTTCATTTCCATTTTTGGTAATCTCTTATATTTTAACACTAATTCATTAAATGGATTTGAACTGAATACTATTTCATTCAGTTGGTTAATTTGACCTTTATCTGCAAATTCAAAAGAAAGAACTGTAGTTAATTATATAACTACAAAAAAATACCAATTATTTTAAACTAACCTGAGTTAGCTTTAAGGCTAGTTACTTCAAATATATCATCAAAACCTGGATCTTTATCAACTACGAACATTAGAGATTGGGTTGTTCCATATTGGATGCGATTAACTGGTTTCATAGTGCTTCCTTCAGTCCTTTTATCCAGCCTCTTAAGGCAACCATTAGGATAACAATAGGCAGCTTGTTCAATACACATTTGCACACAAACGCAGACTGGTGGTGGATTTTGGAACTCAGTAAAGATTAAGTTGAAGAACTGTTCAACTAAAGCGGTACTCCGTGGGTTTTCACAAGTGTTAGACTTCGGTGGTCTCATCATTGTATATTGTCCATTGCACACTAAAACAACAAGTAATTATGAAAACGGCATTAAAAATTTAATTTAAACGGCTTAAAGAGGCTTCGTTCTGTAAGGGCATAATGTCGAACTGTAAACGCGAGGGTTGTAAGTACAATTTCTAATCGGGATAATAATTAATTATTTGTATATCCCTATAGAATATGGTATGGAACGTCTTAATATTAGGATCTATCTATCTATTCTGATAATGTAGAAAAATTTAGTTATTCCCCAAACCATCAACAATAGATTAGTAAATTTTTTAACTCTTTTTAACTAAACTCTCGTTGATTAGCTGACAATTTAAATGTTTATAAAAATATAAAAATTTCAATTCGGTATTTCACGATCAAAAACTTCTTTAATATTCCATATTATAATATAACGTAATAACATTTCATCGATATAAGCTCGCTCGCACGCTCATACGCCATTGAGGGGACAGATAAAATTTTTCAACAAATTTAATTAAAAGTTTTACTGCGTGAAGCAACTTTATAATACTTTACATAATAATGTCATTAATATTATTATAATACTTGTTTTGACTTACCCTCGATTATGTTGAAGAAAATATTTAACTTAATATATATGACGGATTTCATGTTACCAAGGATTGTCTGAAAACAAAAGCATCGTCTAATTCGCCGTTAAATAAATTTTATATTATTATTATTATTATTTTTAAACTTGAATAGTTTAAATTATCTAAGATTAAAAAGTGAACCATATCCAAAAATCTTCCAAAATCCAAAATTCTTTGTAATTTTCGACATTTTGCTGGATAAGTAGGGAAATCAAAGCCGCACTTTGTCTACAAGAGCTCTACAAGAGCGAAATGATAAACAATTTAAATATAATCATTTCCATAGATTGAACCCATAACCATCACATTAACATCCATTGCTGCCCCACTGCGCCACAACGGTCTTATACAAACATAAATATATAAAAATACAATTTCGCAGAAAACATTCAATTTCCACCCACCTTTCTAAGAAACAAAACTATCAACACGAACTACAAGGAGTGTTTCTTGGAACATTCTCTTCATCAGTTTCAGCTTGGAATGGTGTATTCGCGGAAGTATTAACGGCATCCTGTTTGGAAAATATAAAGATTCAATGGGACCTTGTTTGTAAAAGGCTATATCTACTATGCATATTTTGAAGCGTTTGTGCGACAATATTTTATGATAACATAAATGTAGAATGAAATGTAGATGTAGAATGTAGAAATGTAGATTATTATTTACTTGATTTTTTGTTAAATACAATATTAAGGCGATTGTGGCACAGTGGCAGCGCCTGACTGTACATGCGACGGCTCTGGGTTCGATTCTCACTCGGGGGAATAAATTTATTTCATCGCATTGAGTGGCGAAACTAAACGCCACTCTTTATTTTTTTCTTTTGTTTATTTATTAATCATTTTTTAATACACACAGATCTCACTTATTGTCAAGGTAAAGGAGATTAAACCAGGAGACAATATTCTCTAACTGCGCCATAATATTTTAAATTTGATTTAAATAATGATATTAAATACTCAGGACTGCCAGCCATTATTTGTGTGGAAAACAGTAAATCAGCTTATAAATCACTTATAATATATTCATATGCGTAGTTACATACTACATTGTAAGGATTATAAGGTTGATTAACATTTTATGTATATCGTATATGTATATAATACTAGCAAACCGCTCGCGGCTTCGCCCGCTGTACCTACTACACAAATATTTATTTTCTCAACTTTATTATTTTCTTCTATGATATATCAACATAATAAGAAAACAATTATAAATCAATCAATATTGAAGCAAAAAAATATATCTCTATACAGTTTTGCTTGTTTTGTGCACTGTACCAGACTTTAGAAAGCGTATAAAAATTTTCAACGTCCCTAAATGTGGAATAACACTGAAAAATTTAATAAAATACTCTCTATTTATGTAATACATTTAAATTTCAAATAACCTTAAAAATTTATTTTTCTACTGTAAAAAAAAACTTAAATTTTTGATATGAAATAATAATATAGCGTTTAACACAAAGCACGCACCTTGACAATCTGTTACATATTAATATTGGTTTTTTTTTTTAAATATTAAGATTTTTTATTTAGATTTTATATATATTTTGCAGCTTCACGCTGTATCTCTCATATAGGAAGGTAGACGGTGGGAACCTAGTGTATGACACCGAAATCTAGAGGTATTGCGTGTTCAATATAAAATTGAGAAACTGAAGGTCAAATGGTAATAGAGTGTCCTAACACTAGGTCCCCAGGTTGCTGCCTACCCTTCTATGTGCAGGATACAGCGTGAAACTAAAAAAAATATATAAACTATAATTACATATTCAAAATCCACACAGCGTTTAACACTAAAGATGCAAAAGCTTGTACTTAATTTTCTTTAAGTAACAAAACAATAGTAATATCGTATAATATTAGAATAGGTGAGGTGTAAAGTTGCGTAGCCGGCGAGGGTCGTTGCGGGAAGTGCTTGTGTGAGACCGCTATCGTTATGGGGCTAAGAAAAATTATCATATTTAGATATAACATTTAGCAGTTCCAAGCTTTTTCCTTTATAGCAGAGGGATCCTAGTGTTAGAAAACTCCATTATCTTTTTGGAAAATTTTCGAGATATTACTTGTCTTTTTTCCTTTTAAATTCACGCTGTATCCCGTAAATAGCACGGTAGGCGGGAGGAACCTGGGAATCTAATATTAAGACACTTTTCGTCGAATTCAAGAAGTATTATATGTTGACTTATAGAATGGCAGAAATCAACGCCGTAAAACATAAAAATATTGAATAAGCAACTAGAAGACAATATAACAATACATAACTACTAAATGGGAAAGATGAAGTGAGTGGAGTGTCTCAACTCTATTTTCTACTTCGTTCAATACTTAAAATTAACGACTTTTTATGTAAGTAAGAAAGTATCATGTAAAGAATTAGTATATCAGTAAGAACAAATGCCTTATAAAATAAGCCTGTTATATGCCTTAGTGTATACTGCAAAATAAATTACCACAAAAAAATTATATCAGATAAGAAAAACAACAAGAATCTTTCCCCTCAATAGGAATTAAACCCATAAACATCGCTTGTACAACTATAACTATACCAATGAGCTACTATACACTCATTAATCATTTGTATGTAATTATATAAGAGCATTACACGTTACATACATTATAACAACTACAACTATGTATGTAAACAAATGCAGAATTTTATCATAACCTGTTTTATTGCGCGGTTATCAGCACAATTGGTTCTAGTCATAGCAAAATCTCAAATCTTGATATATGTATATCTATATTTTTTTGCTACCTCTTAGAAATTACACTGTGACATACTCACTGTTAAAATGATCTCTCCACTAATTTTGACGTTATCATCGGATTTTAACTGTAACGTAGAAGCTGACAATTCCGGAAGTAAGGTAAAAAATATACTTACAACTTATAGCTTGAAAGTAGAAATCTGACTCTTTTATGTGTTGTTTTTGGAATGGAATACCGTATTTTAGAAGCCTTGTACTCTTGTAGTCAGAGTGAGGAGGAAAATCTACTTAGCCTTTCATGGATTCACATCATTTATGAATTTCCACCGTGTTGCAGGATGAGGAGCTCAGAGCTGTACCTAGGACGTTGCATCCCAAGTGTAGGTTTAAGGTGCCCTTTAAAATGTACATAGATGATTACTCTCACTGTTTGAGCTTCTTTCTCTATCTAAAAAAATTGGCAAAAAAAATTGACGAAACTGATCTCCGTACTTTGCCTCATTTAACTGAGAAAACATCATAATTGTTGTAATAATCCGATTTTGTTTAGTAACCAAAATTTTAAAATCGGAGACGACCTAATATATTAAGAAAATTTATTTATTATTATCCTGTTTATTTATCATTTGTTGGAGTAAAAAGGACCTTGAAATATTTCTTGTAGAGGCAATATACTACATTAAATTTATCTTTGTACTCTTATCACAGTCATTGTTACGAGTGGCACGCTAATTATAATTTATATTTAATTTAAAATAATCTATATGCGTGCCAAGTTCTAAGTTTACTCGAATTCAAAATTTTACAGTCTTTTTTTACATATAGATTTTGTTATATTAAAAGTTAAAGTACTTTTGACACCTTCTTGGCGCAGATTTATAAGAGTGCGTCCGTAGACGCGACGATTATGGTTTCGATTCCGACTCAGAGAAATGAAATATTTAATATTCCCATTTATATTTCAATCATTCACTAAAATGCCAGTTTTAAAACAATATAATTACCCTATGATATCTAGCATTGACTATTCATAATTTATTAGCTTATACATAAAATTTTAAACATAAGAAATTGGCTTGAAATGGTTTGGAAATATTCAATATTGCAAATTTCTAGATTCTCAACTTGGCTCTTCACGCTGTCGCGTGTCCAATGCGGAGAATCACATTATTAACTACATTGTATTGAATCTCAAGAAAATTATTAATTACTACATAATTATTATGTCCGTATATATATCCTACATATTATATATCAGAAATGTCGCTCACAACAGTCTATAAAGATATGTAGGATTTATTTAATATTCAGTTTATAGTTGTAATTCAATAAACGGCAATGTTTCTTGTACTATTTCTTATAATTATTGCAATCTTAACCATTTTTTATCTTAATGGCTTATATAACGAAGTATATTGGAAGAAACGTAGTGTTGCATTTCACAGAAGGAACAAATGTATGGGATTATTTTGGGACTATTTGACGACTGAGAGAGCATTCTTTGAAAATCTTAGAGATCTTTATAAAGAATATCCAAATGATTGTGCAGTGGGCATCGGTTCATTTCTCACACCTGCATTATATGTACGGGATCCAGTAAATATTCAGCACGTTTTGGCATTAAATTTCAATGCTTTCAATCATAGAGGATTTGAGCCCAATGAAGGCGATTTGCTGGCAGATAATATATTATTTCAAAATGGAGAAAAGTGGAAGCTCGTGCGACAGAATATGTCACCTCTATTCACTTCAGCGAAACTTAAAAATATGTTCTATATAACTGACAAAAGTGCTCAAGATTTAGTTCAATATATTAAAAATGATCCCCAATTGATGAAAGGCAAAACTTTTACTACTATATCGACTTTTTGTAGTGCAGCAATCAGTGCAGCTGTATTTGGACTGACCACGCAATCTATTTTTGATTCTCCTTTTCTAAATGTAGCGCAAAACGCATTTCGTTCAGGATTTAAGGAAAATATCAAATTTGCAATAAGTAATTTAAGCACATCCTTGTTTAAAATACTAAATCTAAACATTTTTAAAGAACACGAAGAATTTTTTATTGGTGCTATCAAAAATGTCGTTCGCCAAAGGAAATTAGACGGGATAAAACGTTATGACTTCGCGGATATTTGTGTAGCATTACAAAATAAAGGCATATTAAAAGATCCTGTATCTGGACTCGAATTGAAACCAACTGATGAACTACTCGCTGCACAAGCGTTTTTCTTCTTCATAGCAGGTGTGGAGCCAACAGCGTCATGCATGTTTACTACTTTAGTAGAATTGGGAAGGAATCCAGATTGTCTTCAACGATTACATAAAGAAATTGATGAGGTATTCAAAAAATATGACGGAAATTTAACGTCAGACATCTTGTCTAACATGGAATATTTAGACATGGCCATGTGTGAGGCTCTACGTCTTTACCCGCCAATCGGATATTTAACACGGCAATGTGTTCAAGATACTGTATTACCAGTAGGAAATATAAAAATTGATAAAGGAACTAAAATTTTTACACCAATATATGAATTGCATCACGACCCTAAATATTATACTGATCCAGAAGTTTACAATCCGGAAAGATTTTCCAAGGACAATCGTGCTGCCATAGCTGATACTGTATATATGCCTTTTGGAAGAGGAAATAGGATATGCGTCGGCATGAGATACGCACAATTACAAGCTAAATCTGGTTTAGTGCATCTTCTACGTAATTTTTCAATTAAAACACATGTTTTTGACGGTGGTATCAAGTATCAAAAGGAACGAGTGCAAGTGAGACTCAAAAATGTGGATGTTGAATTGGTATTAAGAAATGTGTTATTTTAATTAAAGTTAATTGTGTTACTTTATTTTACTACCCACAATCAGCTATTAGTATCAATAAAGCTAATGATTAACTGATTAAGTTGCGTGTTAAGTTTTTACCAAAGCAAGAAGCACGATAATTATTTATTTATTAAATTAATTATAATTAATTGATATTTTCATTTCTTCGCTCTATATTGAGCCACTAGAAAATTCGACGGAAAGTGTATCGTGAATATTGAAAAATCTTGTTGTGATGCACTTAGCAATGTTTACAAAATACGACATTGCCAGTTGAAAATATTATAACTATAGAGAGGAACAAAACAATTTTTATCAGTATTAACATATTTAATATTATATTGATTTTTAATGGAGTAGAAATAAACAAATCTAAATCTCTCTTCTCTTCTCTCTTTCTCTTATAAAATGTAACTTATTTTCGGAATTTAATCAGCAATTATTTAATTTTATTTCTAATACGTTTCGTTGTCGCAGAATAGTTAAAAAATATGTTTTTTTATTATTTTATTTCGTTATTTTATTAACTGACTTCTAACAAAAAGATCAACATTCGGATACGTACATACGTATCTATATGTTATTGTTGGAATTAAATGATATTATTATATTTGCAAACCCGTGTATGTATGTATGTTTGTCCCCAAAGACTTAATCCTACATAATCGAATTATATTAAAACAAACAAGTAATAAGCTGTTTTTATATTTAATTTTCAAGGTTTCCATACTATCAAAATAGGTAAAGGAATGTCTCACACTTGGCCGATTAAACTTCGCTGTGTATGTCTTAAACTCCACGCAAATAAAATCTACGGGTGACGACCTGCTATATAATAAAAGGGCAGAATTTTAATGTCAACGACCTTGTTATCGAGATAAACCATTATCTAAATAAATAGTTAAATAATAATAGTTAGTTTTTTTTATATTTTTACAGGTATTTTTTTTAATAATAATTTATATTTAAAAATGTAAAATTGATTCTCTAGTTTAATAAAAATATATTCAAATATATATTCTTACTCCAATTTGGAGGTGAAAAATATCACTCAATCGGAGGTACAATGGTGTGAGGGGCACGAAGATGCGATAGTTGTACATTCAAATCCTATTCAGGAGAACGAATTATAAATTATTAATATTTTTATTTACCGAATCGAACCCACAACCGTCACGTCTACAGTCACACGCTATGCCACAGTGGCACAATGGCCTCAACACTTATCTAACTTCAAATGACAGAACGCAACACTTCACATTGCCTTACGGTCTACCTAATCATGAAAATAAATATAAAAATAAAGAAATTAAAAATTTTCCATTGAATACATAAACACAAATTTTAAAAAAATACAAAAAATGTCAAAGCAAACTAAAATAATACTCAATATCTCTATATACTGAAACATAAAGATCGATACAGCAAGGGCGAATTTATCTCTATTAGTGCTAGCTAACTGATAACCTTAAATATAAATAGAAGAAAATACCAAAACATTAGTTCAAGGTGGAAGTCAAGAAAACAAGGCACTTTTAGTTTCGAACCCTTTTCAATAGTCTGTGATAATAAGTGACCGATGTCCAAGCCACAGTCATAGTCTGTAAAAGAATATCAGTTTTTTACTGGCCTCAAGAATTGGTTCACTTTCTTGTTAGGCTTGAATAGACGAGTACATGGTAGAAGTTGCGATAACCCTGGCAGGAAACGGGTAGCTTGTTTTTAAGAAGGGCATTCTTCACCTTTCGAAGCTGGTCTCCTAGGTGTTCAGGTCGCAAAGATGGGCTCTCTGAAATAGAGATTTTCTAACGGTAGATAGCTGATAGGTGGTGAGATTCACCATTGAAGTATCTAATGGGTTCGTGGGTTTCCTATATATTGTATAGCCTACTGCCATTACTATTGCATACGATTAAAAGTTCAAGGAAAACTAAGGAATTATTTGCCTGTATATCTTCTGTAATGAATTGAACATAATATGTAATCTATACTAATATAATAAAGCGGAAGAGTTTGTTTGTTTGTTTGTTTGTTTGTTTGTTTGAACGCTAAGATCTCTGGATCTACTGGTCCGATTTCCATTGTTTTTGTTTTGTATGAAAGCTGCATTCTTCAGAAGTGCTATAGGCTATATAACATTACATTATACATATATACTAATAAATTAAAATATTTTCTAATTTGACATGCAATTTATTCTGCCATGTTAATAACAACCGTCGCGTCGCTACGCAACCGCCACCGCGACATTTTGAAATTATAGTTTACTGTATAACATTCTAATAAATAATTAAGGAGATGTCACTGATTCGAAATGACCTAGCCTACGGGCGGCACAGTATGAGTATGACCGACGCGAAAATATTCTTATAGTTCAAGCAGGCGTAGCCGCGTCCGGGTCCACTAGTACTAAATATACGCGATTCATCCGGTTAATTAAAATTTTAATAATCGCGAAAACCAAAGATCCTGAAAAATATTTTTTGTGTCAACTCTACTCGAAAATATTTCTCTATACGGCCACGGCGAGATAATGAAAATATATCATTCCCCCGAATGGGAATCGAACTTACAGCCGTCGCGTTTACATTCAGATACTCAGCCGCTACGCTACGACGATTAAATACATTTATTTGTCCTCTCTCCTCCTTTTCCATTATATCTTTTCTTTTATATGCATAGCACACACAAAAAGCGCCTGGCCTTGAGTTTATAAAAATTGCATAAAGGTCATTCAAGGAAACAGGAAAAATATTTAGAAACGTCAACGCAAGACATGCAGCTTAACCGCATCGAGTGTTCATAAGCTTAAAACGTTTTAATTAGAATGTTTATTGTTGTGATTGTTTATTTTCACTTCCTTCCTTCCTTTTCCACATACGATAGCAAGATAGGTAGAGAGAATTAAGTGCTAAGACTTTCCATTCCACGCTCTCTGTCCACTTTTCGTTGAGTGACGGAACTCTATGCCGCTACTCTATATCTGCTTACCAGAACGGAGAATGGAAAATAGTTCTTTTTAACCGACTTCTGTAAGAAAAGGAGGTTATCAATTCGACTGTATTTTTTTTTATTTGAAAGGTATAGCTTCCCGAATGGTCCCATTTTTTTTTGGTCCATGTCTGACAATGGTATCTATGAGAAAATCACATATGTATGTGCGCGACAAATAGCCGAATAACTCAATGTCGCGCTGACCGATTTTGATGATTCTTTGTTATTGATTGATGACCGATTTTATTTGAAAGGATACACTTCAAGGATAATTTGGTGAAAGTTTGGTTAGGGACCGATTATGGAATCCGGTGAAAATTGAGAAAGTTTGTTTTTTTTTTGGTAAAAAATTGATTATACTGTAATAGTTACAAGCAAAAACTTTTTAAATTGATGTCAGAGGTGAGATTCCTGATCGTTGCATTTCTTTACAACCAATCTCAAAAAAGAGAATGTTCTCATTTTCAACCACCTTCAAAAAAGGGAGATTCCGAATTCACCCGAATACTTTTTATGTATGTTCTTGTCAACAAAATGTAACTTTGCACAAAAATAATAGCTAACTAAATGAAGTTTTACAAAGAACAATCACAACCACTACCACCACCATCACCACTCGGTAAAACAAACAGGCTTAGTAATTAGATATTGTAGTAAGGGTGTTGTAGCATTAGTTTGACACCGACTTCAAAATTACAAAATCTTTATATAATTATTTTTCACTTTTTAGTTCGTTGTTAGAAGTCGGTTTTTCTTTTTGTCAAAAATTAATTTATTCCTGAGTGCTGGTTCGATTACCGCACAAGGAAGTGATAATTCACCTCCTTGAGTGGAAATCGTTTCTCCACCCTTACTCTCTTTATCATGTTATCATGATGTCGTCACAGTCGGATAATTCCATAGTGAATTCCAGATGAGCAAAGAAGTGTACAAAAAAGTAATGTATAATTGATATGAGGTCATCGTATCGCAGTGGCGAGGGTCGTGGGTTCGAATTGTCTCTTGGGGTAATGAATTACTTAATATTTTTATTTTCTTTGTGTTTTGAGTGCTTAAGCCGTTGAGTTCAGGTACTCAAGACGCAGTCTCGAAATTTTTCCGGAAATTGAGGAACGGAGTAAGGACATAAATTAAAAAAAATCTTTGACATTATAACGTTAAGATTAGTTTTTTTGTTTGTTAATTTTATTGTTAATTTCTCACGAACATTTATTAAAGATTCTTGTAAGCGGTGCATGAGTCATACACGCGTATATTTTATCACGCGAACAGATTGACTATACAGTCGTACAAATCATTTTTACAAGATCAGTTCACTTTAGTTCAGTTTCGTCCGCAAATAAGTAACGTTCTACTAGAAACAAGCTTAAAGTAGGGTTTTTATATATTATTGGTGAGTGGCATTTGTTTCTTTTTATTAATTAAAATTCAGTTCCAATTTGAAAAATTTATATATTATAGTATTTAAATTTGTCTTATATTAATAAATAATATACAAATTAGAATATAGTAATAAAATTATTACGACGCGGAGGAAGTGAGTTCAAATTCTGTTCAAAATTTTAAAATCAAATTGTAATATTAATATTAAAATTAAATTAAATCAGCTTCTGTCACTCTATAGCCCGCACATAGTAATGTAAGCAGTGGGAACCCAGTGTTAAGACACTCCGTTTCTCCACTAATTTTTCACTAATTGTAATAATACATACACGTAACTACTTTATTTTTCATGAAATGCCTTGCTCTTGCTTGCTTATGTTGCTCTACCACAACTTCCTATAAACTTAGTGTCTACAAATAAATACATAGAAGGTTAATAAGTGAGTGATTTGTCACTGCGATCTTTCCAGAAGGAACAAAATTTATACAAACATTTAATAACGCTATTATTAGTACATATATATTACATAAACAACTATAAACAAATAATTAAAGGCCGTGGCCGTGGCGGGTCAGACGCAGTGACACTCACAGTTTTAACTGTAAATGCGACGGTTGCGGGTTCGATTCTCACTGGAGGGAATAAATTAATCATCATTTACTCGCTAAAAAAGAGGGCGGTGCGTGGAAAACAGAGTGCCTTAACACTCAGGTTCCTCTGCCTACCCAACTTTAGACAGTATACAGCGTGGGCCAAAAAAGCCAAGGCAAAAAATATTAATAAAACATCGCATTGGGTCCGACCGCTTAATACAAAATGTATCGAATTCGGATATTGGAGAAAAGAGTGTCCTAACACTATGTATTTACAGTGATTATTAATAGTAATTACACTACTATTAATGAATATAATATATTAGTTATATCGTAGTTACTAAGGCATTGATACTACTTTATACAGCGTAAAAACACGGCCAAGGCTACCAGCCTTTCGCAAATCTCGACATATATTTAAATTAAAAATATAAAGGCCATCGTAGCCCAGTGGCACAAGGGTGTGACTGTATCGCGACGGTTGTGAGTTCGATCCCCACTCGAGAAAGTGAAATATTTATCTAAATTTATATTGGAAATCCGCCACTCAGCACGCAATGCCTCCAAATCTTAGCAGAAAGAGAGGAACGGAGTGTCTTAACACTAGGTTCCCTCTGCCTGCCCTGCTGTGTGCGGGTTGAAAAAATGGAAATATAAATTTAAATAAATATTTCATCTCATCGAGTGGGAATCGAACCCACAACCAGTCGATTTTACAGTCACACATCGTGCTCTTTCGACACGACTGGTCTCAATTATATAAATATGTATAATTTTTTATTAATCTGATACTGTGAGAATGTTCTGGATTTAGTCAAATATTAATTAATAAATATGCAGCAAAAAGTAGTTTTACCATATAATAAAGAATTAGTACTATTTGTATAACTTATAATATAATTTAGATATTTTAAAGTAAGAATAAAAAACGATTTCGTTACATGGCGTGTTGAGTGACGGTACCCATAGCCAAGTTAATCTATTGTTATTTTTTAAGATCTTTCTAAAACTTTTTTTAGAAAGATCTTAGTGATAACTCATTCAATGGCATCGGGCAATCGAATATGAAATTCTTAGTAGAAATGTGTATATTGTTAGAAATGATGACCATAGAAACTGTATAGGGGCGACTCTAGTTGCTGGCTGGCACTTTTATGGGCTGTCAACGGCGATCGGAAAGAAAAAGGAATCTCTAACGTCACTCTGCCCAGATTAATTCTGGAGGATAGGAGATTGTAAAATAATTCCCTTGAGTTGTTGAATAATTACTGAAAGCTTTGTTTTAATTGATCTCCTACCTACTATATTTAATATTTCCGATAGTTTCTTAGAATATTATATTACAGAGACTTCTCTAGCTCTTGTAGTAATCAAACGTTAATATATATTTTAAATAAGTATATAAAATTTTGATAAAATCCTATTTTTTAATAGTATTCTATTTCTTTTCGTTTAACGTCTCTAAGAATATGTACTGTAAAACCAACTGGTTGTAGGTTCGATCCCCACTCGAGGAGATGAAATATTTATTTAAATTTATATTTTCATTTCTTCGCTCCGGTGTGGAGGCAAAACGCGGCGTTGAATTCTGTCGCTCAACACGCAATGCCTCCGATAGAAAGTGGGGAACGGAGTGTCTTAACTCTAGGTTACCTACTGTGTGCGAGATACAGCGTGAAGCTAATTTGAAAAATAGGTGTTTGGCATTCTTGGCCGGTTTATACAACCTTCACAAGGACTAATATAACTTTTTATTTATTAAAATATTTTGTTTGGGATTGTACCTACTGTCTTTTCTTATGAAAATATTTTTTATGGTAACATACATAACTTAACATGGGGACCTAGTTCTCCGTAACTCTCCATTCCCTTTAGGACACATACAAGTTTCACTTTTCTCCGAATTCTTGACGCATTGCGTCGTGCGGAACTTTGCCTCCCTCCCAGAGCGAGGAAATAAAAATATTAAATATGTCATTCCCCCAAGTGGTAATCGAACCCACACGCAACGGTTTCATATAAAATAGATATTAAATTAAAATTTATAATTTTCTTTCTACTAATATAATAACAAATTTTAATGACGCGAAAAGATAACTTTTAAACATAATTTTTATTATTTATCTAGTAGGAATGACACATTTTATAATAGTAACGTAAACAAATTCTTCTCTAGAGATAAATTAAAGATAACTTGCCCTAGTGTAAACTAGTCATATCAATATAGAGCAAAATTGTCTTGTTTTGCTTCACGCTGTATACCGCACAAAGCAAAAGAAAACCTGGGAACGTAGTGTTAAAACACTCTGTTCTTATTGATACACTTCCTTCTCTACTTTCTACCGAATTGAGGGGCGGAACTCAACGCCGCGCTTTGAAATAAAAAACTGAGTCTCCTCAACACTAACTCTATCTCTAACCTAAACTAACTTGCTATACACGGAATGCAACAAAAAGCTACAAAAAACACCACAAATTCAATCAAAAAATAGTGTCTTGGCACTAAGTTTTTAAAGATATACTATAGAAAAAAACGAGATGCTAAAACCTGTAAATCCTTATTATTTGGCCGTTGGGCTTTAAATAAGATGTTATCATGATTAAAGAAGACACCATCCGCGCGGAATAGTGTGTTATCTTAATTAAAACTATTAAAGACTATTTGAAACCGTGTACCTAATTAAACGTAAGATATTTCTACACAATGCTTATTAGAATTTTAGTGAAAATACTCTACATGACAATCTATACTAATATTATAAAGCTGCATTTTGATGAGAACACTTATTACTGAAAACATACGTTTTTTTGTTAGTTTCACTCTATATTTTAGCTGTAGCAGGGTAGGCAGAAGAAACCTGGGCATCTAGCTTAAAGACCATTAAGACCTTCTATTTCCCACTTTCCGCTGATATCTGGAGGCTTTGCGAGTTGAGTGGCGAAACTAAACGTCGCGTTTTGCCTCGTTACTCCTATTTAAATTGTATGCAATTCCTGCATTGGATTTACTTATTAATCATCCTATAAATTAATTGTATAAATATTGAACAAATTGTTATCACTATTTAATTATAGATAAGAAATGCCTTTCAAAAGAACTTGGGGTTCGTCTTGTCCACGTATCTGGAGTTCTTGGGTAGAGTCGGGAGAGAAGTGGGTGATACAAGATTTGGCGCCTGAAGACGAAGAAGCTGCCTTAGAAATACTTATTGAAACTTTTTTACAGGATGAAACTTTATGTTCCTCAATTAGTGAGTATGTTTTTTTCTGCCCTTATAAAAATGGAACTGTTATATTTAATCTATTGATGTGCACCGTTTCCCCACTCTCACTCTTCAGTTATCGAGGCGGAACTTAACGCCTCATTTTGTCAACTGGAGCGAGGAATTGAAAACAAATATCTTTCTCTTCGAGTAGGTCTAGAACTTACAGCTATCGCTTTAATTAAACGCACTTATGTACAAAAAATTCTGTAATATATAATTTAAAAGAATCTTAGAATAAACATCTTATTTTTTTCTTTGTTATTGTTATAATCATTGGATACTATAGACAGTAAACCCTCAAAGGCATTCCGTTTCCATTATCACACTTCCGTTCACCACCTTTTGCCAAATTCAGGAGGCACTACGTGTTGATTGGCGGACCTTATTGCCGCGCTTTGAGTCATTACCAAATGAAAATAAAGTGAGAAAATGAAAATATTGAATATTTAATTTCCTCAAGTGGGCATCGAACACACAACCTGATGCATTTTTACTGGCATCCACAAACAAAGAAAGCAGTAATGAAAAAGAAAATAATTTATATATATAAAAGGACTTGTCCTCACTGACTGAGGTAAGACGCACGCACAGCCGTAACCGATGTGCGTAGAAACGTGAAATTTAAACAGATGTTTACTTTTGTAATCTGGACATCCACTAAGGGATTTTGAAAAATTTTAACCCTAAAGGGGTGAAATAGGGATTTAAAGTTTGTATGGAAAAAAAATTAAATCGGCACTGATTTTTATAAAATTTGAAATTTAGACTCTTAAAAATATTTAATTGAACATGTGTTTCATGGTTTTCTAGAATTCACCCCCTAATAAATACGCAAGCAAAGCTGCGCGCGTCCGCTAGTATAATATAATTATATATTTTTATTGTCAGATTTATACGATGACGAAGAAAGTAAACGAAGCATGTCAGAATTCTGGCGCGCTTGTTTCGCTCAAAGAATGAGCCTTGGCTGCTACGTTGAGGTCGACGGGAAGAGGACCTTAGGTGCTCTTAATACATGCGTGGTTGATACTCTTGATGAGAGAGTGCCAGATGTCAAGGTATGACAGCATTTTCATTTTTTTTTAAATATACCTGGTAACTTAGTGGTATGGCACTCCGTTCCCATTACGACACTTCCGTTTTCCATTTTCCGCCGAATTCTGGAAGCAGTGATTGTTAAGTACTTTGCCTCGTTTGGTAACGATACGAGGAAATAAAAATATTATAATGTTGAAAAATTATATGTTGTATTCCCTCAAATGGGACTCGAACCCACAAGACATTAGAGTCACACGCCCATGCGCCTTGTACTGGCCTCAACACTAAGTTCCCAAATTTCTTCTGCCTACCCGACTATGTGCGGAATATTGCGTGGAAAGAAAAAAGTAAATTAAGGGATGTGGTGACAGAAGTTTCGTACCACTAAGATTCCTCTGCCTTCTCTGTTATAAGGGGAAAAAGTGAGAAGCTATTTCTTTTAGTAAATATTCCCCTAAAGTACCTAACCCAAAACATAGGGTCTCTTTAATCAATACGAACTTGGTTATTAATAATTTCTGGTCTCATAACTGTGTCAATGAGTTGTTAAAATTGCGCAAACTCTTGTTTGTAACGACTTTTATTGATGTTAAAGATGTATACGGTTGCCCTTGCCCTTTTAATCATAGAAGTGATCTTTGTTCTTAATTATACATATGACATAATTGTTCAATAGAGTAAAGACCAGTTGTGGGTTCGATTACCACTCGAGAAAATTAAATATTTAATATTCAATAAATCGGCGCAAAGGAATTGGGGAACGGAGTGTCTTAACACTAGATTCTCTTTGCCTACCTGGCTATTTGCACGATACAGCGTTAACCTGAGATCTCTTCTCTCGAAAACATGTACATGAAATGTACATTATTGTGTTTAATATCCATAGATTTTATTCCATTTCTAAGCCTCGCTCTAGCTTTTACGTTAAAGTGACAAATGCATTCTGATCTCGAGTAAATAGTATTATGTAATACAATTATCTCAGCCACATTCACATATAACGTTGGTTTCTTGCGTAACAGAGTTGACAGAGAAAGCCTAATGCTAGGACACTCCGTTCCCCCATTTTCCGCATAATTTTCCAAACATGTTGAGTGGTGGGGTACAATACCGCGCTATATCTACCAGAGCTGAAGGGAATTTAATATTTATTTATTTATTTATTTATTTGGTTTATCACATAGGTACAGTACAGCTTTGTAAGTTTGGTATATATATACTTAAAAAAAAATAAGAACTATACATATGTTTGTTACGATAAACTCCACATGCAAATATTATGTGAGAGAGTATATATGTGTGAGAAAAAGATTACCTAATAACAATCACAGTCTAAAAAAAAATAAAAATTTTTGTCCTTACAACTAAAACTGCATAAAAGTAAATTCTAAGTTACAAAAAGTTACAACAAGATTCGATATAATACTATTATTTAACTTTATAAGCCAGTTTACTCCTAATTTTATGGAGTGATTCCCAAAAAATATCAATTGTTGCTGAATATTCGTTTTCTATGCGACACAAACGTGAGACTGGCGAGTTAGAGCCCAACGCGGTTCTGCGAATTGGGGGCTGGAAAAGTGTTACGGGAATATTTACTCATCTCCTAGACTTCTGCATGGTAGGCAATGAGAAGCCAGTAGGTAATAATTTATGTCATTCGGTTTTAACCTATTTAGAAACATTGTCTATTATCAGCATAAAATGAATATTATAACCTGTTGTAGATTTGATTTACTTTCGAGGGAATTAATTATATTCACTTCATTGCTTGGCAGCAATACAAAGAGCGGCGTTGAATTCAGCCACTCAATACAATGTCTTGAAAATTTGGTGGAAATTGAGGAATATAATGTCTTAACACTAGGTTCCCCTTGCCTACTTTCTTCCGTTTCTTTACAGATAGAAGGCGAACCCTGGCGACAAGTATACGGCGCATTGGAATATGCAGAATTAAAATTCGATGCGTTCAAATATTTGGAAGTAGACACGATTCTACATTCGTACGGTTTGATCGTGAAGAGGGAATACAGAGGGCGAAAACTTGGAAGCAAGATCCTAGCAGCGAGGTAACATCACGAAACTCATTGTACCGTTAAGTACTATAAAAAAATTGAGGCTGAAGCCGGTTTTATTTGGATTGGGCATCGAACTCACAACCTATTGCGTTTACAACCACACTCTTTGACCATGACCTCAATTTCACAATAAAAAATTATAAAAAAAATATCACATATTTTTTTTTAGGGAACGTCTATGTGCCCCTCTGGGTATAAAAGCGACGGCTACAGTGTTCACGAGCACCGCGTCTCAGATATCGGCTTCGAAGGCTGGCTTCGAAGTTCTCGCTGTAACTTCCTTCAAAGAGCTCGCTGACGTCGGCTTTAAATATCCTAAGGACGAAAATAGATTTCTTAAGTTGATGGTTAAGAAATTCGTGTAGATATTGTTTCAATTTCATATGAGTTATTGAATGGAATGTTAGTTTATTTAGGATTATTATATTTTTAGGGTAGGGTAGGGTAGGCAGAGGAAAACCTGGGAAATTAGTGCTAAGATACTCTGTTTCCATTACGACACTTCTGTACCGAACTTTGGAGGCTTTGTGTGTTGAGAGGTGGAAGGCGCTTTGCGCTTTGCTTCAGTACCAGAGCGAAGAAATGAAAATAATTCATTTCCTCGAGTGGAAATCGAACCCATATTACAGTCCCACGCTTCTAACTTTGCGCCACGACTGGCAGGCCAGTGACATTATTTAATGTATTATATTAGAAGGAATTTTTTAATGTATCTACGTACTTTTAGAAAAAATCCTTAATAAATATTATTATAAGTTTTTAATTGACAGTTGCCGTTAATAATTGTTTTAATTGTATTTTCGTATGACATATGCGTGTACCAAGTGACAGACGACGCCCAAACGAAACCACTAGATTAGGAAAATTGAAATTTGGCAGGTTAGGGTATGTAGGACCACTGTAAGAGGATTTCTTCAAATTCCAATGGAAACGGGAAAAATTGGGGTTTTCCACTTTACGTCTTATGCCACGCAGAGTTGAGGGCGACGACTAGTATTAACATTAATGGTAGACAAAATTAATGTTATACATTATATAATATTTTTATATGCACCTCTAATATAATTCTTATTTAGTGAAACGTAAAATGTAATTATAGTAGGACGTAGGTATTTGCAGAGGGACTCGTAGACAAACTTAGATAAGATTCAATATTATGTATTATTTGCACCTAATAAAGAAAATGTTTTATTTATCTATATACAAATTAAAAAAATATTTCTTCGTACCTATTGTTTTATTTAAATTGTATTTAATTTTTAAAATATTTTTACATCGAATGTTAATTTTCGAGGCTATTTTTTACACCGTCATTGTTCACTGACAAAATATTCAAATAATAAAAATATTTTTTTCACTGAATTAATTTTGATATTTTTTTGTGATGGTGATGGCAATGGAATGGTTTCTTAGCTATTTACTTTATGATTTCTTCTTAAGTTTTGAACAAATAACCAATCACTTTTAAAACATTAATATAAGTAACAAATAACAACAACAACAAGCAATAAACACAGAACGTAGAATCTACGAGTAACTATTTTCCTAAAACCTTCAATACAATCTTCTCTAGGTCAAGTCTATAAAGCTGCATAGGTAATGAAGGACAAGTGTCAAGTAAATATATAGTCCAATA
This sequence comes from Heliconius numata, assembly GCA_016802625.1. NCBI lineage: Eukaryota > Metazoa > Arthropoda > Insecta > Lepidoptera > Nymphalidae > Heliconius > Heliconius numata. Next base: position 1,093,794 of record JAEBDU010000006.1, read on the forward strand.
TGTAGATAAACCAGTCTTGTATTAATTTACTTAGATATTTAAGTACATCTTCAAAGCTGATATTTATAATTATGGAATATAGTTGGAGCTAGTCGTGGCGCAGGGACACGAGCGTTCGAGTTGGAAACATTAGGTTCCCAGGTTCCCTACGCCAACACTGCGTAGGGATGTCACCGCAATGTGCAGGATTCCGCGTGTATGTATTTAGACAAGGAATATTAAATAACACTTTCGAAGATATATCTTTGTCATATTATAATTTGGAAAACAGAAACAATTACTATGAGCTACAAGTAGGTATATATACCTATATGATTTTTGCGTTACTTTAAGCTCCAGATCTGTCACTCCACTTGGGAATATTAATATTCCCAATAATTTATATTAACACATTGTTGGGAATTAATTTAAGCACATCTTTATGACTTTTATCAGTGACTTTTTCAGTTCTTAAATGTTTATTTAAGCTTACAGCTTTAAGCTTTATACCTAGCCAGAGAGAACTGAGAGGCAAACTAGCTACTCTGCATACCTCTTTCACGTCGTCCTGGCAGAATGGCGTCATGGCGGAATATCCTCACACGTATTACGTGAACAACGTAAGTCTATTCATCAATTCTATGAGGTTCTTATATAAGTTTTGGGTATCCCGTATTTAACAGGGTAGGCGGAGAAAACTTATTGGTATGACACTCCGTTCCCTACTTTCCGCCTATCTTGCATGACGGCCCTTTAAAATATACCTTTTATATGAGAATATTTTTTTCATTTACATTTAATGTAAAACATATTACGTACTCGTATATTTAATTTTGTATTGAGGTAGCTCTTAATAAGAATAAGTGTATACAATAAGTAAATAGCAAGGAAATTATTATATACCTGACCATATATATCATTAGCTTTGTTGTTAGCATTGAATATGCATAATAAGAGTTTGTTAAGGAGAAGGTTATATTTAATACAGCCACTAATATCAAAAGATGTTCTTTTCATTTTGTTATAAAATATATTAAGTTTTTAATTATATAGGTCATCGTGGTACAGCGGTGTCTTACTATATATATGACAGTTGTGGGTTCGATATGACAAAGGTGTTTTGATAGATCTTTGCCTATCTTGTTAAATATGGAACAATACGATGTTAGGAATATCCTTTTAAGCAAAACAAACCCATTTAAAACCGAAAATGGTGGTTTATGATGAATTTCTCCATCTTTGGAGCTTTTAAGTTGGGCGAAACTTTTTTGACGTAACGTCTCTTATTAGGTCGAAAGAAACGGGAGAAGAAAAAAAGGAAAATATTAAACTTGTTTTCTGTATGAATTCCTCTAGGAAATCTCAGTTTTTATAAATTACTAAGAAGCATTAGGTATAAGTCTCAAGTTCATATATTAAATTACAAAGATTCATACTTATTCAAAATAATTGAATAATTTTATACTAATATACGTATATTATTATATTATTTTCCAACTAAACTCATGATTATATATGTATAAAGATGATGAAATTTCCTATAATATCACTATGTTGTCCAAGCTCCCTGCAAATCTTCGCAAATTTAATTTGTGCCATTTGTTTGTCAGAACAAGAAAGAGAGGTAAGGATTGGACAGAGAGAGAAAAAAGAGAGGTAAGGATTGGACAGGACTTGAGTAAAATCCATGCAAAACGAAGTTGCAGATGGCAACTTTAAAAAATAAAATTAAAACAGTTTACAGGAAAATGGACATACGACAAATGGAATATTATGCATAATTACAATTCTTGTTAAATTATCTAGTATTTAAAATGATAGGGCAGGCAAGTTATATATGTACTAGGGTCGTATAATATATTGAAGTGCTAGCCTAAGGATTCTAGTTGTCTAAGACATCCTTACGAGACAGTGTGTAATTATTATTATTAATAACAATTTCTTATAATATAATAATAGCCGTTGTAAACGTTAGCTTTGTTTTTAGTTTGAACTTTCAGTATTTTCTGGTAAGTGACTTCTATTAGTTCTTATATAGATTTTTTTTTATCCAAAAAACTAGGCATAGACGTTCAATAAAATCAAGAAAAAAAATTATAAAAAATATTATTTAGCATTAAATTATTATAAATTATTTTCTATACTATTGTTATTTTTAATAACACTACACACTACTATATTTTTAAATTTTTGTAATGAATATTATTTTACAAACAAATAAGTTAATGACGGCGGAAGAAATAATTTTAAATAAGTTTCGAAGGCAAAGAAACGTGCGAAAGTACGCTTATAAAAAAATCTTATTATTACTGTTAAATAATGATATTTTGGGGAACAAAAGTGTCTTAATAGAAAATCTTAACACTAGGTTTCCAGGTTCCCTCTGCCTACCCTGTCATAAGCTGGTAAAAATATTAAATTGAATACAGATAAGTTACAGATAAGAAATGCCTTTAAAGGATGTACGGGATTCCAACTGTCTCCGAGTTTATGATGCTTGGGAAGAGGGTGGGGCAAAATGGGTCATACAAGACTTGACGCCCGAAGACGAGGACACCGGCATACAGCTCCTCGTTGAAAACCTTTTAAAGGATGAGCAGATATGTTCCTTACACAGTGCGTATTTTTGTTGTTAAGTTATTTTTTTTTTAGTTTACGTAGAGGGATATCACTGCAGGCGGAAAAACTTCAAGTTAGGGTTCTCTTTGTCTTAAATTGAAAATACAGTAAATTTAATCATTACAGTAATTTTAAATATCAATATAAGTATCATCAGCAAGCAATACTATCTCATGGTTCTGGCTAACTAAATATGCTTAATCATTAATATATATTATCTATATATATAAAAGGACTTGTCCTCACTGACTGAGGTAAGATGCACGCACAGCCGTAACCGCTGTGCGTAGAAACGTTAAATTTGGACAAAAGTTTTCTTTCGTAATCTGGACATCCACTAAGAAGGGATTTTGAAAAATTTTAACCCTAAAGGGGTGAAATAGGGGTTGAAAGTTTGTATGGAAAAATTCTTAAATCGCACCGATTTTTATAAAATTTGAAATTTAGATTTTTAAAAGTATTTAATTGAACACGTATTTCATCGTTTTCTAGAATTCTCCCCCTAAGGGTGCAAATGAGGGGTTGAAAGTTTGTATGGAAAAATCTTTAAAACGCCACCGATTATTATAAAATTTTAAATTTAGACTCATAAAAATATTTAATTGAACATGTGTTTCATGGATTTCTAGAATTCACCCCCTAAGGGTGCAAATAAGGGGTTGAAAGTTTGTATGGAAAAATCTTTAAAACGCCACCGATTATTATAAAATTTGAAATTTACTCTTAAAAATATTTCATTGAACACATGTTTCGTGGTTTTTTAGAATTCACACCTAAATACGCAAGCGAAGCTGCGCGTCCGCTAGTTACTTATAAAAAAGAAAAGGACCACGAATAGATCCCTGTGAGACCCCCATTCTAACTAAAGTCCCAGGAGATTTCTTGCCATTCACATCAACCCTCTGAATCCTGTCAGCTAAATAAGAAATCAGAAGATCGAGTGCACGTCTTTCTTATGCCATAATGGTGCAGCTTCATGACCAATGTTGAGTGCTAAGCGTAATCAAATGCCTTTGACAGGTCACAGAATACGCCAAGAGAATCCTTCGATAACTCTCAAGCCTTATATGTGCTCTTTATAAGTCTTATGACAGCATCAGTAATCGAGCGACCTTTAGTAAAGCCATACTTTTTGTCATGCAAGAAAGAGTAGTAATTTTTAAAAATATCGAAAATTTTATAATAACGCATCGTTAAGATTCGCCACTCAACACGCACTGTCTTGGGAATTGAACTTTCTGTCTATACTAAAAAAATATATAATTGTTATATGTACTTCTTTCGTCAGATTTTTATTATGATGAAGAAAGTCTAAATGGCATGTCGAAATTCTGGCAACGGTGTTTAGCTCAGAAATTGAGTATCGGCTGTTACAATGACATCGACGGTGAAAGAAATTTAGTTGCACTTCATGTATGTGTTATTGATACTCTGGGAGATATAAAGAACATTGAGGTAGGTTTTTACGTAAACTTGTATTTTTCATTATAAAAATTATAAAAGATTTCTTAATTGAATAAGGATTTTTTATTCAAATTTGCTCACACCTAATCGAGGCAACGAATTAGTTTCATTTCCCCACTCTGATAAGACTAAGTGTGACATCCCGCACATAGCCGGGTAGGCAGAGGGAACCTGTGAACCTAGTGTTACAGTACTCCATTTCTCATTAAGACCGTTCTCCATTTGCCGCCGAATTCTTGTGGCATTGCAAGAATTGAGTGGCGGCACTCAACATTGCGCTTTTCCTCGTTACCAAAGTGAGAAAATGAAAATATTTAATATTTAATTTCACCGAGTAGGATTGGAACCCACAACCGTCACGCTTACATTCTTGTGCTACTGTGCCACGACAACCTCACAAACGAAGATTTACCACCTGAAACACAATATATAGATCAATTTCGGCAGAAATTGAAGAAAATCAAAACTCAAAATGTCTCAAAATTCGGAAAGTGGGGACCTGTACTCCGTTAATATACTTCTTAAGAAAGATTTCAGTTGCTCGCCCTACTATATTTAGTAAACATTTTTTTAGCTTTACTCAGTATCTCCCTCATAGGGAACCTTGGAACCTAGTATTAAGTAACTCCGTTCCCATTTAGACATATTCCGCCAAATTCTCGATCATGATTTTTCTTTAATAATATTTTCACAGTTAAAAGGAAATGCTTGGCAACAACTATATGGAGCTAAAAAGTACGTGCAATTAAAATGTGACGCTTTCAAGTATCTACAAGTTGACAAGATACTACACTCATGCGGGTTGGCGGTGAGAAGAGAATATCGAGGACTTAACCTTGCCAGCAGAATGTTATCTGCGAGGTATCTAATATATTTTTTATGTGACTAGGGAGAATGAAATGTTTCATTTTTTCATTTCCTCGCACTGGTAACGATGCAAAGCACGGCGTTGAGTTCCGTCATTGAACACGCAATGCCCGAGCCACTGCACGCACAACGAACAGAAATATTCTGATCACTTTTCCTCATGTAATTATTTCAATCGGAACAACTTACCTCGGTAACTTTTAGCCCCCCTCTCCCATAATCATTTTTTATGAAACGAACTACAAATATAAGTTTGTGATTTTTTTCTGGTAAACATCTGTCTATTTTTCACTTTTAATATTTTTCCTTTCCTTTTGATTATGCGATAAATTTCATTCAAATACATCAAAATCAACGCATAAATGCCCGTATCTTTTTATTTCGTCTTTAAAGCTTGATTTTGTCAATACTTCAAGGGACCTTAGACCTTAATATTTAATATAAATTTTAGTTTGATACCTCCACGCAATCTCGAGATAAACAGTCTTGACAGACTCTGATATCTTGACAGAGTCTGGTCTGACAACAATGTGATACAGGGTGAGTCATATTGAACTTTCCGGTTTTGGAAGGACGTTGCACGAAGAAGGGAAGGAGTAGAAGGGTGGGGATGGTGTCATTAGACGCGCCTTGACATGCAGTTTTAGTGTGAGCAATGGCTTGGTCGGGACAACATCGTGCGTTCGTAGTTGAAGAGTTTATTAAAAATGGCGGCTCCGTGATCACAACACAGCGTGCGTTCCGTTTACATTTTGCTATTGGTCGACGTGATCCCATTCCCACTGGACCAACAATCAGAAATTGGGTATCAAATTTTAGAGCAACATCATCAGCATTAAAAACAAGACCACAAGGCCGAATTAGGACGTCAACGTCAGCGGAAAACGTGGATAGAGTGCGGGCTTCAATTCAACAATCCCCTCGGCGTTCTGTTCGGAAACATGCCGCTTCACTAGGATTATCTTTCAGTAGTGTCCGCAGAATACTGCATAGAGACCTTAAATTTCACAAATACAAGATTCAGGTAGTGCAAGAATTAACAGTTAGAGACTTAGACACACGAACAAATTTATGCCGCGACATTCAGCAGATCCCCCGCACTGCTGTTTTGATCTTCAGTGATGAGGCACATTTTCACCTCGCCGGAACTGTCAACAAACAGAATTTTCGATACTGGGCTGAGAATAACCCACGAAACCTACACGAACGACCACTTCACAGCCCTCGAGTGACAGTGTGGTGCGCTATTGCAGAGTTTGGTGTGTGGGGTCCCTATTTTTTTGAAGAAGATGGTCAAGTCGTCACAGTTACCTCTGCTCGGTATTGCGACATGCTTGAAACTTTTCTGAAACCGAAATTGGAGGAATTAACGCAGAATCATGACAACGATAACATCTGGTTCCAACAAGATGGTGCTACAGCCCATACATCCAGGCGTTCAATGGAAATCCTGCGACAAATGTTTCCCGGTCATCTCATTTCTTTGCGAGGTGACGTTGGGTGGCCGCCGAGATCACCTGATTTAACCCCCTGCGATTTCTGGGGTGACCTGAAGGAAAAGGTGTACACGCATCGTCCCCGAACCATCGATGAACTGAAGGCTGCAATCACGGAAGAAATCAATGCTATTCCGCTGAATATGACTCGACGAGTAATGGACAACTTCCGGGAAAGGCTTCAGCAGTGTGTGGTCAATGGAGGTAGACATTTACAGGATATCATTTTTAAAACCAACTAAATTAAAACTGCATGTTATGTGCTTTCAAACAATAAAATAATTTTTACTGCATGTCGCTTTGTTTTTAATACACACCTTATTGAAATCGGAAAGTTCAATATGACTCACCCTGTATGATCCCATAACAGTTACGTTTTTACCTTTATGGCCTAAAAAAATGATTCCTTTTATAAAATATTTTTTTTTTAAAGGAGACTATTATGCGCCCGGAGAGGCTTAAAAGCGTCATCAACAGTGGTCACCGGACCCGCGTCACAGAGGGCAGCTGCCAAAGCGGGCTTTGAAACCATCGCCGAGGCCTCCTGGAAGGAACTCGCGGAGTCCGGATTTAAATTTCCCAAAGATGAAACTAAAATAATTAAATGGATGGTTCAAAAGTACATATGATATATAGAGACGGTAGTTGAGTTTCAAGTGTATATGAAATATTCCAAGGAGCAATATACATATGGATAATCTATGTATATGTATATTTATGTACATTTAGATATTAGAAATTATTAAAGAGTAAATAAGAATATCCGTCTTACTTATACGAAAAGGTTAAGAAGTACTGTCCAAAAAACAATTATTTTAAGTTTATTTTCGCCTTATTTGGTGCCTTATATGAAAATTTGTTTTAAAAGAAAAAAATAAAATAAAGAACAAAGAAATTACTTGAACAGATTCATACATATACATATTAACAGTCGCGGTCGGGCGGTACCTGCTACATCAGGTACAAGCTGATCTGGACGGGAGAACGCAATTGTATATTGCTTTGTTTTATCCGCGAAACATGCTTATTCTTGCTAGAAAATGGCGATCTGAAATTAATAAGAAAAGATATAAGTAACTAGCGGTCCCCCGCGGCTTCGCCCTCTGCCTACCATGCAGTGTGCGGGATACAACGTGAAGCTGATGTATTTTTAATTTTTATTTACTTTTTTTATTTTCTTTTAAGAAACTTCATAATTGTTACTATGACAACTAGTAACACACCTAAATTTACCACTCGCCGTTTTCAAATTTGGGTATTTGCGTAAATGTATTTGCCTATACTAGGTATACTACGGTGCAACTCCAACTTATCGGAGAGTGATATGTTCCTTATCTTCTTGCCATACTAATCTATATTAATATAATAAAGAGTAAAGGTTTGTATGTGTGTCTGAATCTCTAGAATGGTCTAAAACTGATTAACATAGGATATATTTATATCAAAAAAATTTAGGGTTTCAAGGAAAAAACGGACATAAAATGTTTCATCGAATGCCCGGCAAAAACTGTTAAAGATAGAACATAATATCGTCAACTAAATTAAAGAACATATTCATATCTACAAAACACTTCGCAAGACTATATGTCCCAATATTAGTAGTTTACAATACAACTATTTCATTACAGTTTAATATTAGACAGAAATGCCGACCACCCCTATAAATTTTTCCTTTTTATTATATCCTATATCCTATCCTTATACCTTATATCCTTTTTAGTATAGATGGACATTAAAATCAATGAGCAGATGGGCTGTATTTTTTACATATTATTTAAATATTATTTTTGCACAAATAATAAAAGTATACATAATTTTTTTTAGAAAAAGAAGATTTAAATAAAAATACAAAAACACATAATTTGAACAGTTTATTCAGACTTCTACTCGTATATTTATACGACGCGCACTATTTAACAGTAAAGTCAGGTAGACAGTTAAGTAGGGGGTCGGGTGGGGCGTCCTCCGTCAGGTACGAGCTGAGCAGGACGGGAGGACACACGGGTATTCTGTTCGCCACGAGCCAGGCTGAGTCGCGGGCGGATAGCGGGTAGCGTTTTATATCCGCGAAACATACTGTTATGTTCTTATTTGAATATGGCGGTCTGAAATTAAAAAGAACAAAATTTATAAGTAATAATGAGGCCATAGTTGCGAAGCGGCTAGCTGCTTGTGGACTCGAACTTTATTCGGAGAAACGCGGAGTAGTCTTCCGCCATTCAATAAGCAATTTCTCCGAAATTAAGAAAGAAAGTGGGGAATGCAGTGCCTTAACACTAGGTTCCCTTTTACTAGCATTGCGGGATAAAGCATAAAGCTCTAAAAAATATTAGAGTATGTTAAGTCATAATGTTATCTAATAAACCATAACAAATTAAACTTTTTTTATTCAATCAATAAGTGTCATAAAAATTTTTAATAATACATTTCAAATTTCACAAAACTTGCGTTGGTTAACTGCCACTCTCTCTACAATACCATATGTCGTCATATCATTACAGATGTTTCACATACTCTAAAAAATCGAACAAGCACGAGTGAGGCTGAGTGAGCGAGGATCCCCTACAAAAATTGGAAACTTTACCTCACTTGAACTAGCAGCTTGAAGCCGATTGTGGTTTACCACAAATATATAGTTTTCAGATATTTTGCTGAACTAGGACTACCTGTAGATGCTAGCTGTCATAATTCTACGTCAACCGAAAATATCTTATGAATTTTGATTCTCTTTATACTGTCGAAAAACCCCTTTTTAAACGGTTTTTTTACGATATAAACAGCTATATGATTTTTTTAAACAAATGTAGAATTACGATTTTTTGAGAACAAGGGATCGTGTATGGTTCAACTTAATATCTCCAAGCGTTCCTGAGATAAAGGCTCTTCTCTCTGTTTATCTGGGCTGATTTCCGGCAACTAAACCGATTATTATGGGATTGTCACTGGGAGCGGAGAGAGCCTAGTGTTAAGATTCTCCGTATCTCATTGTCCATCGTATTTTCCAATGTGCATTGATTGACGGAATTTAACACCGCCTTTTATTTCTTCACAGCTACATAATGAAGTATTTTCAAATAAGAAAAATTGCAGCTGTAATTTTGATTACTTTGATTTGCCACATATGACAACAGAGTGTCTAGACAATACAAGATTTAATAAAAATCTAAATAATAATACTCACTCATCGTCACTGACGACGCCATCACCAGCTTCTATAAGTCTTGCCAATAAACGTTTCCTCGCTTCAGGAACATGGAGTAATGCAATTGTACCTATAAATAATAAAATTAATAGTAATTACAAGTTCTCTTCTACTGAACAATATTTATTTCTGCCAACTACATGTTCAGTACAAGAACTACTATTTTTATTTAGTTAACTAATGTTTCCATGTAAGTGGTCTAGGTCTTTAATGGAAAATAAAATATATTTAACCGTAAAAGTTGTCTATTATGGTCTAGTTGTCTATATCTGGTTGTAGTCTGCTTAATTTCATATTCTCGCCATTTTCGTTTTTCTTTGGCGAGATCGCGAAATATTTTAAAGTACGTATAAGTATAGATTTGCGCTAATATTTCTTAGACTATATATATTCTTTAGAGGTCACTCTTAAAATTGTGATGTTGGCAGATTTGTTCTCGTGGTTAAATCCCGTAACCTCTTAGTCTATTACTAAGCCGTTGTCGACGGCGAAAAGTGGGTAACCGAGAGTCTTAAAACTAGATTCTCTACTCCCTACACTACTGTGTGCGGGATACAGCTAAAAATCAGCTTTAATTTTTTATTTAATTTTACTATTGAACAATTAGTCTCCATACCACTAAGTGAAGCAGGAAGGCAGACCCTGGTAACATACGCCGGGATAAATACCAGGAGGAACAAAACTAACTACTACTATTACAGTCTACATACCACTAAACGCCCCCAGCTTGCCTTCCTCCCGCGTCGTCCTCCAGCGGTGCGCGGCGCGGGCCAGCGCGCGCTCTGCACCCGACACCGGCGGCAAAGACGTCGCTAGCGGATTACCCCACTCGTATTCTTGTTCCTGGTAGGAAAAAGAATCGTGTAGAATAATAAAACTATTGTTGCGTGGTGTTTAGTTCTGGGATTAAAAATGCAATGCCTCCAGAATTAGAAAGTGGGGAACAGAAGTGTCTTAATGGGAACGGAGTGTCTTAACACTAGATTCTTAGGTTCCCTCTGCCTACCCTGCCAATAAAAGGATATAGCATGATAAAAAATTTAAACTGTGTTATATAATCGACGAGTCGTGGCCGTTTTGAAGTTGGGCTTTCTGAACATTTGCGCGTATCCACTTGGAAATATATACAATCCAAGTAAGAAAATTTTTAAAATCAAATCACTAACTTGAGTGTTTCAATGTTTTTTTTTGGTACGACTCACAGCTCTATTATCAATATAGTGTATATTCTTGTTCTAGCTTTTATGCCTCACGTACTTCCATTGCTCTTACTAACTCTTTCAGATTTCATATCTTTTTTTTTAAGGATAGGTAAAAGAAAATATATTTTAAATAAATTTGTCTGGTTTGGATCCTGCCACCGCACTTAATTAAGTCGCCTCATGCAATACTTACATCCACAAACCTCCCGGCGGTGCGACTCCTCACGACGTAGGCGGGGTGCAGCACCCACCGCCCCGCCGCTATGGAGCCCAACATCTTCTCGCTGCGCGCGGGCGCGGCGCACAGCAAGTGCGTGGCGCGAAGGTCGAGCTCCGCGCTCGTGGAGGCTACGCCGCCGAGGTGGGTTATCATTGCTGTTATTTCTTCACGATTCTGATTGAAAAATTAGCATTTAAGTATTATTTGAGAAAATTGAAAATACATTTTTGAGGCATTATTGTTATTTGAAACTTTGCGAAAACAGAGAAAAAATCTTTGAGTAGCGGATGCTTGTTAAAGTATTGTTAAGTTCTTTTTTTATTTTACGCTATATCCCGCACGTAGCAGGAAAGCCGGATTAATACATAAAATTAAGATACTCCGTTTCAATTAAACTTTCGTTCGCCACACTCTAGCTCAGTTGAAAAGCTGAAAATCCTTATTAACATTAACTTTTAAATAGTTTGATAAAGGTATAAAAATTGGAGCACAGCTAAATGATGAGAACACGTGTTTAAATACGTCAATCAAGCTACGTCTAAATTCTAATACGCATTTTACAAGTTATTAGTATAATCATCGTAAAGCTTAAAAAAGCATAGTTAAAAATCTCGCCTAATGTTCAAATTTTCATACATTAAAAAAAATCCTATGTATAAAATAACAAATCAAATATACATACATCTACATTAGAAGAGAGCATGAACGTCTTAACTGGCGGCGCTGTGTCGTCCCAACCCACTGTATTGATTTGAGAATCCGGCCCGTCCTCTACTTCTGGCACTGGGAAAAAAACAATAAACGTATAATAATAAAAAAAAAATTTACAATTAAATGAGCTTCACGCGGTATCCCGTACACAGCAGGGTGGGCAGAGGGATAAGTTCCCTCTGCCCACCCTGCTGTGTTAAAACACTTCGTTCCCCACGTTCTGCCGAATTCTGGAGGCATTGCGTGTTGAGTGGCAGAACTCAACGAACTAGAGTGAAGAAATGGAAATATAAATTTAAATATTTTTTTGTATATTTATTTTCATAAAATGTATAAAAAATAAAAACATCATATGTAGTAAATTAATGCAGCAATTTGTCTAATCAGATGGATGAAAAGAGACAATTTTATGAATATATTAATCGTTGTTCGAAAAACCTGATCACAAAATCTAGCAATCAACCAAAATCTTGTTTTTAGGGTTACATACTTTTTAAGGAAAAAAAGAACCCTTATAAGATCACTCTTCTGTTCATCTGTCTGTCCGTTTGTCTGTCTGTCTGTCTCTCAAGACCCTTCATCTCAGGAATGCTTGGAGATATCGGGTTGAACTATATACTCAGATCTATGGCCCCATGATTTCCTGATAAAAAACATATTTCTATATTTACTTATAAAAAATATATGGCCGTTTACATCGTAAACAATGAGTATTTCGACACCATCAAAAGGGAATTAAAATTTATAGGGTACTTCCAGTTGGCCTAGAATTATAAATACTACGGGAACGCGGGTAACAGGAAAATTCAGATAATTCAATTTTACTACCAAATTTTGCCCCCTTTTAAGGCGAGCCGCTAGTTCAACTGAGGTATCAGATGAAAAGGCTCTTGCTAAGCTAAGCTTCAATTTCAGAAAAAGCTCGGGACCTCCAATTTTATTAAATTTTATTTAAACGGCGGTTATCTGTTGAATTGCTTTAAGCACTTTTTGTGCTTTTGGGATCAATACGTTTGACATTTCGCTTAGTCATCAAAAAGAAAAGTGGTGTAGCAATAGATTATTTCCATTCACGACGCTAATTAAATAAAAAAAGAAACAGTGAAATCAAGCTGTTTAACAATGCTGTGTTCAAGCGCTGCACCTGCTTGTTAAGCTCAAATAGGTAATAATAAGTTGCTATTTGGATTTAAAGGTCGCTGCTTTTATGGTAAAGCAACATTTACATTGCATTTGCCATATGTTAGACCATGTACCGGAGCAGCAGACGGAGCATAGTGTTAACACAGTTTAAAACAGGACATTGCATTAAGCAGCGGTAAAAGCGGTGCTTCATCTACTATAATTATTTCTCAGAGTGGGGATTGAACTCACAAATTCAGTGGTGGCTCACTAAGTTCAGGCCATGACCGCAACTCGTCTACTGTACTGTACATCACCAATATCTTTAGTTCAAAAACTAAAAACAAATAAATACCTACCAGGCACCGTAGCAACAGAGTCCCTAGTGCGTTTCTTCTGTGAACTCAGTCTGTTAGACAGCGCTGCGTTCAAGCGCTGCAGCTGCTGGTCGACCGCCGCTGGGAGAGTGCGGCTCGGCGTTGAAGTGCTTGAAGACGTTTTTGGGGTAACATTGGATATATCTTCTGTTATGTTGAGACCTCCTCCACTCTGTAAATGGACGATTAATAGTTGTATTTTTTAAATATTTTTAATTGAACTAAATAAACAATAACTGTTTTAAGAAAATATACATACATAATAAAAAATATATAAACATACCTGATCTTCAGACAGCTTCGCCATTTTCGGTGGTGGAGTTTCCGCTTGGTCCTACAATAACAAAATAATTAATGGTTATATTAACTCCCATACTACTTACTACTCACAAACTTCTTTAATGTTCACAACGTAATTTCTGACCACTTTGCACCCTTCATGTAAATCCTCGTAACGTTCACTTGTATTATGTTTTGCTTGAGAAAAATGTACACTACAGTAGACGGATTCTCATCCATTGATTTGTAAGACACAGCGCGGCCTAAAGTTCCGCCACTCAATATTCAATATAATTATACACATAACCTTATATTCATAGGCAGTTTCCAATGTATGAATATTATTTTTAATAACAATTTCATTAGAACACAAAAGTAATTCAGATTAGTAAATAAATAATTGTGTACTTTAGGCAGGTGAATCCGCAACCAGGTCGGTACTACTGTAAAAAAAACTCACTTGCAATTGCAATTTCCTGGGCACCGCGTGATGCTCAGACGGCGGCGTCGGCGCGTCCTCATTGAACTGCGCCAAGAAACGATTGCGTATTTCCGATAGTGGCTAGGGATAACATTTAAAAAAAAAATACATATTTGATTTTATAATATTTTACAGCAGACCTCCATTGACCTTTAGCACAGTATCGATGAAGGAAAGGTCGAGTACAAAGCATGAGGAGCCACCGTCATTAGGGGGCCATGTCTGAGCAGGTTGACTTGTTGAACTATATAAGAAAAATAAACAAAAAAATTTAGAAATGTAAATATGTAAATAATTAATACTCAGTTTCAATATGGCATCGATCAATAAAAATTATGTATATATAAAGAAATGTAACTACAGGTCTATCCCTAGTCGGCTGGACTTCATCTTTAATAGCATCTTCCTAGTATCTAAAGACGATCATTCCAACTAAAATAAATATATATAAAATAATACAAACCGTAATTCTATCCCTAGCCGGCTGTACTTCCTTGGAAGGAAGATCGTTGACTATCTTCCACAGTCTCTTCCTACCATCCGGTGATAATCTCCCAGATCCGGGTCTTAGCGCCGCACCGAAAGCACTGTCTGGTGTATCTGGATTTTTGTCAACTAAAAGATAATTTATTTGTATTAGCTAACCTATGTATAAAAGTATATTATACTGTATAGAATGACTTAGTTGGGACGGCTTCATAGAATGCTTGTTAGGTACCTTCACGTTTTGCTCCCGCTTAGAAGCCAGAAAAAAATCTTAATAAGGATCAATTGTTTTTTGTTCATCTTGTTGACTGTAGCCATCTTCGCATGCGAACTATGTGAAGATGGCTACAGTCAACAAGTCCTAGCAGTATACTTTCATAATTATTAATATTTAAAAAAACAACGCACGACGTGCTTATGACACTAGACGTCAAATCTATCCTTCATATACCAAAAAGATTTTTTTTTCCTTACAAGGATTCACAGGGGTCCTAATAGGGTCCGAGGGCATCTCGCCGCGTCTCACCGCTTGCAGCCGCCGGCGCGTGGTGGGCGACAGTCCCAATAGATTGGGCGTTGATAGAGCGTCTTCTAAGGAAGGCGTACGTACTGTTGTCTCACCTGTATAATAGAAATATCTTATGATGACAAAAATATTATAATATATAGGTTCCCTCTGCCTACCCCGCTATGTGCGGGATAAAGCGTAAGCGCGATTTTTTAAATGTTAAAATAACACGAAACAACTATACTAATACTATAATCCTACTAAATAAACAGAAGGGATTAAAAATACAGTCATGAATTAGTACTATTTATATTTTTGTATAGATTTTGGCAGATTTTCATTTCGATTTGTACAAGCATGCACGTTACAAAATCAATTCGAAATTGAAACTGTATACAGCTTATTTAAACACTTATCCCCACCCTCAATGGTCAATGCACCATCAACTGTCAACAAGTGTGTGACTAGCCTGGCTGGCGTAGTTCTGGTTGGCATATCTGGCATATGAAACTTGACTTGAATGTTTGTACCATTTTCATGCAAAAACTACTGAATCAATTTAGATAAAGTTTATCATCAGAAATATAGAAACGCTACAAATTACGTACCTAAGGAATTTGTATAATTTGGCTATATCCGTTCAAGCGAGCGAAACCGCATTTGGGCCATTAGTTACAATATGATATTATTATTAGACTACAATAATTATTCAGAAGGAAGTGGAAACAGAATGATTTGACAACTTTTTTTGAAATATTACAATTTGCTTTCGCCCTCCTCTGGTTGACTTAGCGAGTCGTCGCGTTTCATCACTCAACATGTGTTCCCTTTCATCATAATTTGCGTAACACAATAAAACACATCACAATTAAGAATAATAAACGAATCTAACCTTGTCTATCAACATCTTTCAACTCCTGCAATCGTTTGGGCGTCTCTTGAGAGTCACTTCCTAAGAGGCCTTGACGCGCCATCGCTATGTAGCGGGACGCGGGCGACATGTTATCCGGGTCGTTGTCTGAAATACCTATAAAATAACATTATAAATGTGAAATGGAAATATAAACGTAAATAAATATTTCACTTCCTCGAGTGGGGATCGAACCCACAACCGTCGCGTTACAGTCACACCCTTGTGCTGCTGCGCCACGACGGCCTCAATTCTTCATTCTGGTGTCGAGACAAAGCGCGGCGTTACAATATGGGAAGGCCTCCAGAAGTCAGCGAAAAGTGGGGAACGGAGTGTCTAGGGAGCCTCTGCCTACCCTGCTGTGTGAGGGATACAGCGTGAAGCTTATTTTTTTTGATAAATGTGAAGGTTGTGAGGATGGATGTTTGTTCCACTTTCACGCAAAAACTACTGAATGTATATAGATTAAAAAATATAGCAACAAAACAATACAAATGCTAGAATGTATGTAAAAATTTTGTATAATTTGTGTGTAATATAAAAATTAATTCTGCCGCGTTTGGGTCGCCTGGTGTAATAAAGGATGTACCATAATTTTGGATTGTTCGACCGCAGTTCGAAAATTTCATACAAAATATAGTAAGAATAGTGTTTTATCTTCGTCAATTGCGAACAGATTAATTGGAAAATCCGGAAATACTGGGGTCTGTTAGACACACCTAACACACTGATCGTTAAAAAAAAGCCGTTCCAGTCAATGTTGAAACAGTGCGCGAGCGTCGGTAACAGTTATAAAGGATAAATGCTTATCCATTACCCAGTTCCGTTGAGACAAATAGTGATGTTAAGTTCCGCTACTCAATACGAAAATTATAAAACGGAATATCTTCACAATAGGTTCCCAACTTACCAACTTTGCCTTTAGGTGTCTGCTCTCTATTAGAAGACCCCCTTCTCACAAAATTCGCTACAGGTGGTAGCATTTCATTTTCCTTATCCTTTTCCACCATGTTCGTTTGTTCGTCTGTTTTTTTTTCTTCAGATATTTCATTTTTTACGGGTAACGATGGAACTGAAAAAACAGAATGTGATAAATATATAAAATCCTGCTGAGCTTCTGCGCCGGTTCTTCTCAAATGTGAGGCTGTACCTTTAGTGAACCGATGTTAAAAAATTAAGCATGTAACTTCCTTCTTTACTTTAAATAAAAATATTTAAAAATAAAAATAGCTTCACGTTATATTCCGCACTCAGCAGAGGAGCAGTAAAAAGAGGGAACCTAATATTAAAACACTCCGTTCTCTACTTTTCGCCGAATGGCGTACATGGCGTGTTAAGTGACGGAATTCAACACCGCGCTTTGCCTCGATATCAGAGCGAAGAAATGAAAATATGAATTTAAATAAATATTTTATTATTATTTGAATTTGTTAAATTTATATAACAGATGGATAGTGTGTTGAAAAAAAAATAGATTATGTTGACATTAGGTACACTCTACCTAATACTCTTTTATCCTTTCAATTATGGTTATCCTTATTTGACGGGGATCAATCCCACATTAGCAGTTTACATTTAACTGTGTGTTACATTTAAAACATTACCCAAAAAACTTTATTACAATATAACACAAATACTCACGTAGTTCTGGTAGTCCCCACGAGGTAGTCCTCCGTCGCCGGCCAACCATATAACACATACACCACCCCCTACCCCTACACACTGGTGTCACCCACCCACATACCCCGCAGCAGGCAGCGCGCGGTTTTATACTACATAATACAAACACCCACATACCCCTAGTATCCCCCACGAGGTAGTCCAGCTCCCCCACTCTCTCCCCCTCAGCAGCGCACTTCAACAGCCAGTGCGCGGTGACCGCCGGGAGAGCCCACTTCACGGCGCCTGAGTATTTGTCGCCGGTCGGCGTGGGACATATGAGGTGAGTGGAGGCTAGCGCTGTGGCAGTATTGCGACGGCAGAAACGGAGTTGAGTACTGAGGAGTAGGTTAATTAGTAAGCGAAAACTCAAGAAACAAACATATTTTTTGAGATAAAAGTATGAGATGCACTAGGAGATCTGGGATGGCTTAGAGGCATTGCGTATTGAGTGGGAGATTTCAGCGCTTGGCCTCGACACCAGAGTGAGGAAATTAAAGCTGTCGCATTCACAGTCACTCACTTTTGCCCCTACACCACAACTGAACTCACTTTGTAATTTATCATCTAAATCTATAAAATATAATACTTACACAGCACCAAGTAATTTGGCCAATTCGTCCAAAAACGCTCTTTCTACACCACTGTATGTACTGAGACTGGCGACCACGCCCACTAGTGGGGGGGTGCCTTCAAAGTTCAATTTAACTGGACGGTGGTAATACTGTATTGGAAGTATTTCTTGCTGGGAGAGACAATCTTTCTATAAATGAAGATAAAAATTATAATAATTTTATAATAAAAAATCTAACAAGACTAAAATATCTTTATTAGAACACATAAACCAAGTTATTAGTTGCTACACAAATTAACATTCAGATATTGAAAAATTTAACTTAAGTAAGTAAGTGACGTTTTCTACATATTTATAATCAAAACATGCAAACTATTAAGACCAGATAAAATAAATATCCACAAAACTCACAATCCAGAACACAGTGACGCATCTCTCCCCTTCTTCCCAGTCAAGTGGCACTAGCGTGTAGTCACTGGGGGTACCTGAGGCTACTAGCACGCCACCTGCACCCGCTAATTCTGCACCGACTTCACATATTGCTTCTGTGTCGAGACCTTCTACTGCTATTTTTATACCTGTTAAAAGAACAAAATAATAAAGTCCCGTCTCTTTTCTTGTATAAGAATTTTGAAAATCGTTCCTGAGTACTATTTTCTACATTCCTCAAGAAACTATACGCCAAATGTTATATGTGTAAACGAAAATAATCGATGTTTTGTCTAAGCAAACTTATAAGCAAAAGAAAAAATATTTTTTTCATGTATAACGTGAAACTTAAATTGATTTAACTTAATGATAAATAATACCTCTAAATATCTGTTCAATTTCCTCTGTTGCATCTTCCATAGTGTCTTCTGTCATATCAGGTTGGACTTCCTGTACTGGAGGCGGGTCGGGAGTATGTTGTGGTTCAGGCATGTTTTCTAAAATGTAATATTAAAAAGTACTATCTTTACTTCTATAACAATATTATAAAGCTGAAGAGGCTATCGCTTAGCTGTTGGATCAAGAACCGGATACAGAAGGCAGTGTTACTTGAGACGGCGCGTATTGTGCGGAGGTTCCTCTCTCTGGAGCCCTAGCCACCGATGGCTTGGATCCTTGTCCCGCCTTCGGAAGAAAGATTTTTTTTTATATTTTTAAATATATATTTTTATAATAATTTATATTTAAAAATGTAAAATTTATTCACTAATTTAATAAAAGTATATTCTGTTATAAAGCAGAATATTGAACAATGAAACAGTTTGAACGTCCTAATCTCTAAAACTACTTTGGTGTTATCAGTGATAGCTATAATATAGACAAAAAGTGATATAATATATGGCTACAATATAGCCATGTATTATATCACTTTTTGTCACGAAATATATCCATGATAAATTGACTATACAAAACTCACTCACTCACTACTCAGGGACTGTTATTGATGACATATTAGTTATTAATCAACCAGCTTAGGTCTTCAGCTTTATAATAATATAAATAAATAAGTAACTTGTATAGAAGTATTTAAAGTGTTGACTTCCCTCACTCAAGATACTCTAGAATTCGCCGAAAATGGGGAACGAAAGTGACTTAATAGGAACAAAGTGTCTTATCACTAGATTCCTAGGTTACCTCTGCTTACCCTGCTAAGGGCGGGATATAGCGTGTAAAAAGTATAGATTACATAGTTATATAGATAATAAAAACTTAACGAAACTAACATTAATACACTCACACTTCACTTTATTAAAGGTAATAATAAAAAAAGACTTAACAACTCACGACTCAAATACTGATTCACTACATCATCGTTGAGGTCCACTACTTCGGTTACCGGCGGAGGTAAATTCAATTTCGTGGGTGTCTGATGGCGCAGCAGTTGCAAGTTACGTTTACTCATCGGCGATGCGGGTTCAATGCGCGACTGTGACTTTTTCGGTGTGGCCGGCTTCGTGTTTATTAGAAACTGTTGGAATTATGAATAGGTATTAGTTATTAATGTTAAATAATAATTAAACGAAGAATTACGAGGCATTTGAGTATAAACGCAATGAACAGGGTTGGTATCTTTAATTTTTGATTAAAATGAAATAAACATTTTTTTTTGGGATAGGTCCTGTTAGAGAGCCAGAGGAGATGGCGCGCCAAAGGCTACAGCATATGCATACCTCTTTCACCTCATCCACTGTCACCAACATCGTCATACATGTCCTCTTCATGACCTTCCTCTAGTATTAGCAACTGTGTTTGTGTAGTTGTGAAAAAATGTCTTGATGTCAATTTTATTGTTTTATGTTTATTTAAACTTCTATTTGGTAAAAGTGATTCGATCAAAATACATGTTTACTATATCTCGAGTTCACACAAAAAACGAACAACGGACTGTCTAAATACTATTGTTTCCTCTCACCCTACCTGGCTATAGCTAAAAACAATTTAAAAAAAAAAAACAAAAATATCAAAAAACAACTTACATCCCCCTCATCCAACACCCTCCCAGCTACAACGCTCCTCAACACCCAAGCGGGGCTCAACACGGGCACGGACGACAACTGCTTTACCTCCTTCCCCCCGGGGGTGATCGAACCCGCGACCACGTGGGTGACGCGCGCGTGCGGCGTGTCGAAACGTATGCCGCCACAGCGAGAGATACATGCGGATATACGGTCGCGGGGGGTGCCGTCTAGGTTGGTTATCCAGATCTGATGAATGAATGAGTTAATGAATGGATGAATGAACGATGGATTAGACATAGGGGAATGACAGGTTCTTTTCTATTTTCAGGTCTAAGGTCATTGAACTCATCACTTTTAATATAATCAATCTATTAAGTTTGTTAAAGTTAACATTATATAAATATAATCTTTATGTGTACAAGAGACATTAGTTCGCCGGTAAACCATTTTAATGGTTATTAAGTAGACGTAAGTTTTTTTATTCCGAAGTCTGTAACGAAGCGTACCAAATCGGTTATCTAGATCTAATGAGCGAACGAATGAAGTATTTATTTTATTAAACCAGACCTGATCAATGAATAAAGTAATAAACGAAGCGCGAGTTCTAACGTCAAAGTTATGTGTTCAAAAAATTTAGTTTTTGTTTAAAAATATATACAAAACATTTAAAAAAAATCATTTAGAAAAATAAAGTATAAAACTAACACAAAATCCATCAAATATAGGTCCTGCCTTCTTAATGAGACTCATATCAAATTTTTCAAACTCGGCCAGCGTGTCCTTGTCTAGAGACGAGTCGCTAGATCTCTTCGTATCTTGAGATAACTAAAAAATAAAAACATTTCTATTATCATACATATTAAGATATTTTCTTTATTAAATCATAATAAGCAAAATATCCTTAAAATAAGAAGTTATTGACATTATTTTAGACATAAACTGAGATAGATCTTGAGATAATTGTTTAAAAATAACTTCTTTAGCTCTACGCTGTATCCCGCATATAACACTTATTCACAGGGAACCTTTAAGATTAAAAGTTTTAAGAGATTCCGTTCTCATTAAGACACTTTCGTTTCCCACTTTCCGCCAAAATCTCGAGGAATTACGTGTTTATTGGCGGAACCCAACGCTGCTTTGCCTCGTTACCAAAGTGAGGAATGAAATTATTAAATCATCATTGCCGCCAAACAATTTTTCACTAATTTTTTTATTGAACTGTGTTTTTTTATATATACAAAGTACAATAACTTTTTTTAGTTAATTTCACTTTTCTTTTTTTATTCCAATAAATAATACCTTCATTCTAGCCGACATAGTAGAAATATCAACAGATCTGCTTTCATCAACAAAATTACTCGGCGGCCGCAAATTAGTTATTCGTGAAAAATTCAAGCCTTGCAAAAGAAAAAAGTTATTTAAAACAGTAGTAATAGTAGTGGTTATATAAAGTGGCGGAACTCAACGCCGTGTTATGCCTCATTACCAGAGCAAAGAAATGAAATTATTAGTAATTCATAAATTATTCCGGGGAGGAGTAGAAATCAAACCCACGTCCGTCGCGTTTACACTCACACACTCGTACCACTGCGCCAGGACAGCCCCAAAGTGATATAAATAAATGGGTTTATAAAAAAGTCATTTAAATAAATAAGTGAAAGATATTTTTTTTTGTATCATCACACGACTGATTTTCAAGAAAACGAGAATCGACACCAAAATCTGTCATGTTGACAGTCACACTCTGTGCCCCTGCGCCACGAGTGGCTTGACATTAATTAATTTATATTTTATTGTAAATTTTGTTCTGTTTCTTATATTTACAACAATAAGTAATTTATTTTTTGATAGTAAGCAACGCTTTTGAGCTGGACGTTAATAGCCGCGACAGTGTTTCACTCATGCGGTTATTATCGTATATAAATAAAATAAACTCACTCATATCAGGCAGCCTATGTTCGGCCAGCGGAGACGACGTGGACGCGCCCGCCACTCTGTACTTGAACGCCGGGAGGGCAACACCTTTAGCGACCGAGTCTGTTATCCAAGACGGTAGTACTATTGCTTTGTTGTATTCTAAGGCCGCTTTGTATTTCTCACTGCCTATACCATCCCTGAAAAATGGAATGGAAATATATACGTATTATTATGGCAACACAAACACAGCATACCTTCATAGCCTGCTTGATTATTTAATTTTTATTTTTATCAGCTACACTGTGTATCACGGATATAGCAGGGTAGGCAGAAAGTGAAACAAACGTCCACCTTTATTTATTTTTACATTTGTAACAATGTTGTTGTTAGTTTAGTAGGAAGGATTGTATTGTTATATTATATATAGAAAATTCCTAAAATCAAATGTACGCATCTACAACTGAGACTCGTCGATTTTATTGTATTATATACATCTATATCTTATTACCCTCTTCCTTATTCAACCGATGTCGCTGTGAAAGCCAATAGGGCTTACAGCATTAACCTCATGTGCACTCAACTGGCACGCTCGAAACGCCATATATCAAGAATTCAATTCAAAGAATTAAAATCTTACATACATATACATATATCTTCTATTTTTACTAAGGATGTCATCAAAGAAGAATAAGTAAGGGTCATGAAGAAAAGAAAAATCTAAAATGTAGCAATCACAAATTAAAAGTGAAATATATATTACCTATTAATTTTATTTCATCAAAGTCTTGAGTCAACAGAAGTTTTAAAAATTACACAGTATTTTATTTTTAAATAATTTATAACATCTGATCAGATACTTTTAAATCAGATTCAACTTTAAACCAAACTTTAGTTCCTTTTGATAAATAGTAAATATAGCATTGCAGATTGAAATAGGGATTATAAAACAATATTTTTTTTAAAATACAAGTATAAAGATTATTATTCTTTTTGTTATTCTTAATACTTTTATCTATACAAATAAATAAAGTTGAAGCATCTGTCTGTAATTTCAAAACAACAATTTTTCTTAGGTTCATATAGTTTACTAACACAATTCTAAAACATTTTTAAAATTCTAAAATTGAAAATTCTTCTCTTTCTGCTTGCCAGATTCAATTAATATTAGACTGGAACATGAAGTTGAGGAGCAACATGTAGACTATTTTTGTTCCAGTATTAACTATATTAACAACATGCTTTTTAGAACAGAAAAAATATCAGTCCCTCCAAGTAGCTAAAAAATATATTAGAAAAAAGATACTAACTTGGTTAACACCACAATATCTGTTGTCTCACTTTGGAAAGCACCAGTGAAAACACCACCATTTTCGTTCACTAACTTCATTATATTTTGCTTTTCCTTCTTTAATATGCCTGACGTTGTTACCTAGAAATAAAATTATAATTACATATAAATTACCAATTTAGGTTACAGTGATTGAAGACATCAAACTAAAAGAAATCAAAATTAGACATTGTTTTATCTCCTATAGCAGGACAGATAGAACTAAATGTCACGACAAATTTTGCGAACATTGTAAATTAATGTAGCGGAACTCAACGCCGCACGTCTCGTCTTACCAGAGTAAGGAATCGAAAATAATTTGTACCCCAGAATGGGCATTTTTTTGCTTGGGGATCAAACCCACAACAGCTATCAAATTTATAATCTGTCTGATTGTAAATTTGATATCTACCTCAACACAAAGGCTCCATATCACTTTTTTTCTAATTTATATGAATACCATAGAGAATCTTATTATATTTTCATATTTAATAATCTTAAAGGAATGTCATGTTGAATATTATGTTGTGTTGCACATCAACAGTTGTGGGTCCATTCCCATTTCGGGTAATGAAATATTTTAAATGTTCATATCCAGGGCCGGTTTTAGCACTACCGGCGCCCTGGGCGAAATTTTTTCGGCGCCCCCTAACTACATTTCAATAATATACAAAACAGGGAATGAGTACAACGAAATAACCATGTATTTAAAAAAAAAAATGACAAAAACTAATAAAATTTCACTTCTTCTAGCCTTTCTATCTGCAAACTCTTTTATTAGGCATTCAAAGTCTATGTTTTCTGATATCAAAGACGACGGTGACTTTGTTTTTTTTAAATCTTAGACCATTTTAAGACATCTTTGCGCAAAGCGCCCTAAACGGGCGTCTACGGCGCCCTTTTTATCCGGCGCCCCTGGGCGGTCGCCCAGGCTCGCCCTACCCTAACGCCGCTAGTGTTCATATCCTTGCTCTGGTAACGAGGCAAAGCGCGGTGTTGACTTCCGCCACTCAACAAACAAAGTCACATGATATATGAAACAAAAAAAAGTAAATGTTTTATAAAATATAAATTACCTGTAAATTAGCAAACGGGGGTAGCTTATAACCATCAAAGTCTGAACATGACCCACTGACATTGAGATGTAGCGATGCCTCCCACACAGCATCCACCCAACTGTCTTTCATAATGGGAATACCTTTTTCTACTGATTTCTAGAAGTAAGTTTTGTAATGAACTGAACTGTCAATTTATTAATTGTCATTATAAAAACGGTCAAGTGCGAGTCGGAATAGCCTATTGAGGGTACCATAAAATTTCATGATTATAGTGTAAACACTAATAATAAAAAAAATTAACAACCTTTATATGTAGAGTTTGTGTAATTATTGATGCCAAACTATATAAATGTATGTTTCCCACTTTTCCCTGAAGTTTCGAGCCCAATTTTGACTTGTTACAAGAGCAATAAAATGAAAATATTAAATATAACATAATGTCGAGTGGGAATCAAACCTAATCGTTTTATCTACACACTTGAATCCCTACGCCACAACAGCATGTTATTATAATAACTTAAAAAAGTCATACCTTATAATTCCTTAACAAAAATTCAATAGAAATCAACTTACTAAGCATTATTATATTGATAATTGGAAAATTAAGTCATTGTATATAATACTCACAACATATTTGTCTGACAGCACAGTATCAGATATAAGATGTGTGGTGTCCTCCGATAACACAGTACTGTATATCCCACCCATCCACTGTACTCTTTGTTTTATATGTTCCTTAAAAGTAAAAGAAAAAATATTCTCCCAAACTCTAACATTGCATGTTAACAAAACTGAAATCCTTCTTTTTTTATAATTAGAGCAAGAAAGTGAAAACAATTCATTCGTGAGATTCTTATGTTGATGTTACTTAAGTTGTATATATGAATTTTACTTACCTTCTGTTGTTTAGATAATCCACTTGCAGTAACAACTAAATTCTTCATAGCAATTGTAAATATAGGTTCTATGCCAGATGGTATTGGAGTACCTTCCATTAAGCAACATGATAAGCAGCGTGGACCCACTAATCTATAAGAAGATATTAAAAACAACATTTTAAAACTAATTGACCTTAGTAAAATATAATTTATTACTATTTTTATGTCCTATTAATTACTTACAAGCATTTTGTAGCTTTTAGCTTCTTAAACAAGTCTCCTTCAAATTCAGGTAAAACAAAAACATCTCTCTTTGTGAGCCCATCAAACTTTTTCCACTGAGATTGATGCACCCACTGAGCTTTGATACCACCCCCACTGTGTTGTTCACAGGCCTGTAAATTATAATTATATGCATAATATTCATATACAACACATTTCAAGAGAGCATTTAGGTATTACTTACGGTAAAAGCAAGGTGCATTTCTTCCGAACATTCATTTTCACTGTCACAATCGGTCGGAATAATAAAAGTTACATTTATATCCTCATTCATTTTTAAAGCACTCAAATTACAACATGTATTAATTCATTATACATCAAGTCAACACTATTTAAAATAATTACACTATATTTATTAAATATAGATTCTATTTAAAAATCTGTAAATTATAAGCGTAAGCACCGCGCGCAATTTGTTTACAACCATTTACACAATTTACAACTGTCATTTTTTCAGTGTTTTCATTTGTCGAATATTGAGTTGAGTCGAGTAAGCAAAATATTTTCACTTCTGAGAAGTGAGCAAAAATCAAAATCAAATAAAATTATTTTAAAAATGTAGTCGTACGGTATAACCGTATACTATATACTATAGGTAGATTTTTATAAATAAGAATATCGATGTACGGCTATTTCGGGATCAATAGAAATATTTTTAAGCTGTAAGTTACATTTTCGCAATGCTTCCGAATTTAAATATATAAACTATTTATTGTGCAGTATGAGTTAATATAAAAATACTGGTTTTTATACACAAAATATATTTTAAAATAGAAAAATATAAGTCATTTTTATTTAGACCGGTTACAGTGCATTCTATTAATATTGTTAGCATATTCGTGTAAAAGTGGGTAGATTTAGGTGAAAAGACAATAGAAGCAGTGGAATTGTGTCAAAAGAACACAGTTGCTTGTAGGCGGAAGCCCTGATTGGAAGGTATCTAGTGTGTAGTGTTGTTATTGAGTGATACATGTCACGTATTCTAATTTCGTGGAACCTCTATCCGAGTACGTTAAAAATATATACAAGGTACATACCATTTTTATCATGTTTATTTTATAAACGTTAACCGCTTCCGTTTTCTAACAATATATATCTCTATGGATATATATTATATCTCTATTTATGGTGTGAATAGAGAAAAACAAAAATGCAAAGTTTTCGTCATTATTTTTATAATAAGAATATTTATATGCATAATATTAAAATATTGCATTGTTTTTTCAAATAATAATATTTTATTCAAGAACCAAAAAATATGTTTTGAAACCTTGTATAATAGACAGTAGACACCATGCTTTTCTGTTTTCATCGACTAAAATATTGACGTTTAGCCGATTAGGTTAAGGGGTTTATGTATTTTTAAGTAGAATTCTATAAATATGTGAGAAATATCAATCGATATTGCAATTTTCTTCGTTCTAAGGTGAAATATACTAGTTAAAATGTTGTACGACGATTTCAAACCTATAGTCGATCTAGTATTTAATAACTGGACGGCGTTACAGCTGGCTGTTGAACATGGTATGGGTGCTCCAGGCGGGGAAAAAGTAAGATTTATTTGTTCAATTGTTTTCCATATTATATCTATATTATTGGAGCAACTCACACGCAATGGCTTAAATTATAAAAAACATGAAGCATGGAGAGAATAAAAGTTTATCATGTGTTTATTCACTAGTCTATTAATTTTCAGACAGCACAATTAATGTCAGTGTATGTTGCACGATACTGTGTCGAAAATATAGTGGACAGAGATGATTTAACTGAGCTTCTAGAAGATTTGATGGATGAGGAATTTGAAACTGTATGCAATGACAATTCACCAAAAGGTATATAAAAGTTCAACTAAGTTTTATAATCTTGACAACTGTTTTTCTAAATTCACATGATTATTTTGTTGTTAATTGGACTATATTTTTTCAGAAGTAGCATCACTACTTATTTTCTTTTTGGGTCTTCTTAAAGAAGGGAGACATGATGAATTGAGGAACCATATAGAAGCTATGCCTAAATGTCAAAAATGGCTCAGTGAGCCTATACATGATTCAGTTCCACCACAAGTATGTTATATTTACTTATATATGTATCTATCTTTACACATATTCCTATTTCTTGGATATTAACATAATTTATGCTCACATGTTTACCACAAAAGACACATACTTTTATCATAGAACTTTTAACAAACAAAGTCGCCAATCTAAACCAGACTTAAGGTTATTTTATAGTCAAATGATTCTACATTTGAATCATCATATGACTGTAAATGTGATGGCCATGTGTTTAATCTCTACTCTCTGAAATGATTAAATATAAATTATTTTCACTTCTGCACTATTGTATTATACTTACCTACTTAAAAAAAGGTTGGCAGTGTTTTTAATAGATAGTTAACACTAATTTCTGCCTGCTTTGCTATATAGGAGATACAGTACACACCTAAAAAGGAGTAATATTCTCTGATTTATCAACAGTGCCACGGTAACCCAGATGATGACTCGACAAGTAGCAGTGGCGAAGAAGAAAGTGATAACACTGAAGTTGCTTCATCCATAGGTTCAAGCTCATTTGGCTTAGCAGCTGCATCTTCTAAGCTAAATGAACCTGAAGCTATGGATGAAGATGGTGAACCCGGTTGGACAGTAGTCAGGACTCGGAGGAGGAAATAAACATATCTATGTAGTTATATATTGTTTTATTTGTATGTAGTTTTGATTTAAAGTGAAATAACTTAAAAAATATTTGAAAACAATTTTTAATTATTATATATTGCATATGTATATATGATTCACATGGTTTAAAAATGTGTTAGATTTGAATGTTTTAATCTATACTAATATTATAAATCTAAGAGTTTATTTGGTTGATCATATTAATTTGGGGAACTTGTGTTAAAAGTTAAAAAATATCTTTTTTTTGCATAGTCTGGTTAACATTCATTTATCAGTTATTATTTAAATTTATATAAACTTTCCCTTCAATCTTCTGCACTTAGAATGTATAATAAGTTATATATATTTAATTTTATTTGAAAAAATGAGCAAAGCTGCAGATAAAAGCAAATGAGTCATGTACGCAGACTATTTATTGTTATTTTGTTTGATTAAAATATATTTTTATGAAATATAGTCAAGAGTAGGCCTAATTTTTCGAATGTACTTAGGAAATAAGGAAAAACAAATTGAATAACCACTGTACAATATCATGTAGATATTTATGATCATAAAAAGTTGTTTAGTAAGTTAGTCACAAAATTATTGTCCTAAAATTTTTAACAGCAAACATTCTTTATATATCTTTAAAAATTATTATATATTATCCACCAAAATATTGTACATTAATCTGTATATATACCTACATCCATTTCAAAAGTAAGTTTTTAGACATATTCATTCTTAAAACAACCATATTTTAGAGTCTATATTACAATATACAGTATATTATATTAAAATTATAAAACACTTGTAGCATTTCAAAATGTAGTGCAATGGGTATGTACTAATGTGTAGAAATTATTTTGTACTGTTTAAGAACTACTGTAACATTGTTTTATTGAGTTCAGTAGTAGTTTTATTGAATCCGTGTAACTAAGGACCGGATAATCGAGTTTCTACTGTACTTTTATTTATAAATAAATGTGCTAAATGTTTTCTGTGTTTTATTTGAAATTTTGTTATGTAAATGAAACTTATACTGGTTTGTAGAATAGTTAGGGGAACCCTATGGAGACCCTATTTTCCTCCAATCATTTTCTTTTCAATATCATTCGGAGCATTGCGTGTTGAGCCACGCTCTGTCTTCTATAGTGGGGAAAAATAATAAAAATTTCATACCTCAGAATAAAAATTGAACTCCCAATCATCGAATAAAATTGAATGAAAGCAAGATGTGTCGCCATTTAAGGCCGACGTAGCGTCAAACGCTTGTAACATTTTTCACTAGCGCCCATGAATGATAAAAGATCTTACTTTTTCTTCACGGGGGAGGTATTCTCATCCCTCTGCGCCCGGCGACGCTGTAAACCATTGCATTTGCAAATTGCATTCCAGGTCAACAGCAATAAAGCCAATTCGAAAAACAAAAAGCTTGTGTGAGTGCAAACGTGTTGTGGGTTCGATTCCTACTCGGTGATACCACAAGATGAGTAGGTATTGTATTGTATAATTATTTGAGTGCTTAGAATAGATAGTTTGATTTTAGAGATACGTTTACGCGATAATAAAAATACTATAATTCATAACTATTTTTTTTAATTTCAATTAAATATGGGGAAACATAATTCATTAAGTCCTTGTCGGACTATATATATAATAAAAATTAAAATAATAGAAAAGCTTCCAGCGTATTATTTTGAGAACAAACAATATTTACATAGTTTATCGTTTTATAATTACAAAAAAAGAATTGGCTGTATGACTATAGGTACACGTCATATTTAGACAGATGATAGTTTAATTTAATATATGTCAGCGGCGGACCGCCTGTCATGTTTCCGTAGTTGTGTGTTTGTGTATAATTGATCGCTGAATGTATTTATTGAATAAATATTCCGAAAATATAC